>OMLP01012450.1:3014-14550 GCA_900302685.1 Spondyliosoma cantharus
TCCTCCACAAGCATGGATGAGTCAGGTTCAACACTTTGTGAAACACATGACTGTAAATGACGTGGGCTCAGGAACACGTCATACAACCTTTGTCAGCAAACACAGTTTGATTGTTTTTTTTTATTACAAAAGAAATCAAACTTCTCAGATGTTTCTCCAGTAGTTTGACATTTTGGAAAATATCTCACTTTCTTCTTGCTTTCTTTCTTTGTTGCTGCGAGTTGGTTAATAAAGTTTCCACTCTCATGTCTCGATGCTAAATAGCCGTCGATTAGCTTAGCGTGGTGCTAAGACTGTAAACCAGCTCCACAAAGATTACACATAAACCCCTCTGTGAAATCACAACTTGATGTTTTTACACTTTGCGTTTTGTGTAAAAGAAATAAACAAGATCGAACGTGTTAATGTATTAATTAATGCTGTTTCCGGCCATTATGATGAGCTAAGCTGAGCATATTTAACTGACAGATATGAGAATGTAATTATTTTTCTCGTCTGACACTCTGCAGCACATTTTCAAAAATGTTTAGATTCATATACTTCAAATTTTGTCCAACATAAGAAGCCATGCTTCAATAAGATGCAGTATAAAAATGGGTTATGGTAATGATGGTTATGATTGAAATCAAACCCCGTCTGATCATGAACAAGGAAAGCAGAGTGTGATCTGACCTTTTGATGCTTGGTTTCACTACCTGTTTTTAACACTTCTACTGCTCTGTTGTTAAACCCCATCCTGAGGCGGCATTATAAGGCGAGCAAAGCTCCACCACTGGCCCAAATGAACCACATAAAGAGACCTTTAATACAACCATATTCATGGGATTTATCAACATAAAGACATACAAACAGCTAAGACACAAAATAAAGTCTACCAGAAGGCACGCAGTGAAGAGACAGCAGCACAGAGTCTCAGGATGAGATGCAGAGAAACAATCAGTCCCTCAGCAGAAGCCTCTCTGTGCTGATGCAGGAGCTTTTAAGCACTTTATTCCCAGAACAGGTGCACCTCATTGAGCAATCAGATGTAGCACATCTGGGCAGAGCTGGAGGAAAAATGGGACAAACAGAACGGGAACGCATTCAAACGAAACATGTCAGAAAAGTGTAACGCCTGATATCCAGCCTGGCTTCACTCTCACGATGTGTCAAACAATTAGAACCTCCTAAAGTTGATGTCAGACTCTTTGGTGCATCTTAAATCACTGGAGTTAAAGAGGCCGCCGTGGGATCTTGTGTGTGTGTGTCGGGGTGAAAGTAAGTTAGTGTGTCTGAGAGAGAGAGCGAGAGAGAGAGGAAGACATCAATCAAAGCTCATTTCAACCCTTCTCATATCTCTCCCAACCACACACACACACACTGAAACACCAGAAACAAATCCACTGCCAGAGAGAGAGAGAGAGAGAGAGAGAGAGAGAGAGAGAGTTATAGAGCGATGGAGACATGAGGGGGGGGAGAGTGAGAGAGGACAGAGTGAGAGAGAGTGAGAGAGCACTTTCTATTTATAGCGCGTGTGCCCGGAGAGGAGGAAGACTGTTGTTCGAAAGCACACTTGGTGCCGATGATTTTGTTCTGCAGCACACAGGCTGCCGCTCCAAAAGATGCAAGGGCGAAAGCATACAGTGAATACATGCCATACAAATCGTACAGCGTGTGGGCGGCGAAATGGCTCGTTACTGCGAAAATGAATGGCTGTTTGAAAGGCTGATGAGAGGAGGGACATGATTGGTCCGGTAATCATCCACAGGAGCCGCAGAAATCGTCGCCCTCACATGGAGAGAAATAGCCTCCCTGTACTTTAACCTACCGAGCGTGCGCGTTGAAGTGCGCGATCATGTGCGCACGCAGCTTCCCTCCATGTGTTTGATACTATTTTCAGTAATTAAAGCAGCAATCGTGATTCCTGACAGGTAATCCTGTAACTCGTCTTCCCCCTCGCTCACACAGCCCTCAGGCCAGAAGATTCCCGCTGAGATTCACTAAATATGGCATGTGCACGCAAAGAGGGTGCTACAGTATTTTAACAGTGGTCTGTAGCGCTCACTCGCAGGTGTGCAGAGCACTCTTGTGGTGAAGATTTTAGTTGGTGTGTTCAGGCTGAGCTCGGTTCTCTGTTCCTACTAAAAAAAGAATAATGCTCCTGGTTTGCCTTTAGCTCGTCAGTGATTCCAAACTGTCAGCATGCTGTTTATATCTGCTGGACGATATAAGATTTCACCCCTGATCACTCTGATCAAAACCTCTAAATAAGTTGATCGTGGTGAACATCAGTGACCTGTAAAAGCTGTCTAACGTGATAAACTACAGTCCTCTTATGTTGATGAAGGTGCTGTATTGTGCGCAACTGGACGTGTTTCAGATTCACCTCTCATCCAAGAGCCTCCTTCAGTTCTAACCAGTCCTGATTAATTTATTTTGACTTGCCATCCAGCATCTATCCAGTCATTTTCTAATTCTAAGCCTGTCCCATGGTGTCCCCGATGTGTGGAAATACGAGGGATTCCTAACTAAAGATCGACAGGGACAGGTGCAGGAGCTGCCAGAGGAACCTGTCTGAACTGCAAACTAGTGCTGAAAAAAAAGTCGATACTAAATATTTAAAACTGTTGCAGTAGTCATGTTCCACAGTGTCTCTGCTGGTAGCAGCTGCTTTCTCGCTCTCTGTTCTCTCAGCGAGTCGACACACACACAGTCCTGCCTGCTCCCACTCTGCTGACTACAGCCACAAGTTCATTACTTTAAATGTGTTGTTTTTAACACACAGTACGAAAGCCTTGTAATATTTATCATATGCTAAAAAAATTAAATGTTATTCCCTCAATGTTGTGTCACATTTTACACATGGTATCGTGAAACTTGGTATCGAATATCGATAGTTTCATATTTTCAGGGTTTTGTATCGAAGTTAGAAGTTCCTGTATCGTGACAACGCTGCGGTGGACCAACACCTGCAATCTGCCTCCCATCTCTGTGACCAGTGTCTTCTGTCTTTGGCGGCGTCCACATGGAAACACTCTTTTGTGTAAACTCACATGTTCTGCATGGTTCTGTCTGATCGTCCACATGGATCCTGTAAACACACTTATTTGAAACCTGGTCTCAGGGTGGAAACATCAGAAAACTCCGCCCTCTGGTTCTCGTGTGGACGGTGAATCCTCATACTTATGGTATGGATGACTCCATCGCCCCACCCCTCCACCTCTAGCCTTCGACCTCTGAACCCCGCGACGTCTCATAACAACAACAACAACAATGGCGGACTACGTGCTCGTGTTCGTGCTGCAGAAGATATTGAGCCTTTCAGGGTTACTAAGGCAAAATATGATACGCATGATACCCACTACGCTGAGCAACACAGTATGATTCCAGTTTGTTTTTGAAGCAGATTCCGATGATTTTCAGGATAATATCGTGAACACCAGGATAACTGTTTGCATTTTCATGTCGGCCCCATTGTAGCATGCTAACAGTGCAGCGCCTCCTCCAGCACACACACAACTTTTAGATTGAATCAGTTTAAAACAGCAGTTAAAGACAGATTATTTACAGAACAGAATAGCAGAACATAGTCTTGTTACTACTGTTGCTAAAATGAGGCAAAGAGTCCTGTATGAACTGACCTATAAACTATTGAGCTGGAGGTTCATGAGGCCTATTTTGATTATTTTCTCTTGTTTTATTTAACTTATCTTAATCTTTCTCATATTTCGCTCTTGTTGCTGAATGTTGAAGACCATTTAAACTGTTTTTAAATAATTGTTTACCATTTTTATTTTGTCTTTTTGAGCCACTTTGTAACCTTTTTATAAAAGTGCTATATAAATAATCTTTATTAGTTTGTTATTGGCATTTTTTCAGTCCACTGTCTTTATCTTTGGACTGAGCCAGACTTGCTGTTTCCCCTTTGGTCTTGTGTTCATCCGAAGCTAAGCTAATCACCTCCCACCTCCAGCTCCACACTGAACACAGATCTGAGAGTGGTATCGATCGTTTCATCTGCCTCTCAGAAAGAAAGTGAAGAAGCAGATAAACCAAACTGTTAAACTATTCCTGTAAGTACAGATGAAAACCACAGTTGGCTTGAGCTCCATCTTCTCACATGTACACACAAACTTTTTCGTGCCTTTGCGAACCTGCTGTCTCTTTAATGAAGGTTGGGTTAGCAGCACCAGTTATTTCCAGCACCTCTCGGTGGGCCTATAAATAGAACACATGCACACATTTTCTTCTTCTTCACCTCTGTGGGAGGTGATGTGGTTTGACATCCAGTTGTTTTTTTTTAGCTTTTGCTAATTTCATGTCTAGAAGGTCCTAATAATGCTGTTTAAGCTGCGTCTGATACATTAATGTTCACACACCTTCTGTGTAACCTCCATCTGTAGATTTAAAGAGTATGCAGCCATGCTTTGTCTTTGCAGAGGTTCCGTCTGTGTGGGTCACATTTCTTTTTATAATTGGCCGACATTTTGTCACTGTGAGAAACTTGGTGGATGTTTATAATTTATGTTCATTTAAAATGTCTCCCCTCTTCTCTGTCCCTCTCTGCAGCGTCAGACAACAGCCAGCGATTTCAGGAGACGTGTTTCGCCTTCGCATTAACGCCACAGCAAGTCCAGCAGATCAGCAGCTCCATGTAAGATGAACGCCGCTCTGTCAGTGCAGGATGCTGAATAATTGATAGATGTACATGCGTTCTGCAGATGCGTGGTGATAAATTTGTTTCTGCGCTCAAAGGGACATCTCGGGGACCAAATGTGACTTCTCAGTTCAAGTTCAGCTGCGGTTTTGCCTGTCGGAGACGAGCTGTCCTCAGGAAGACCATTTTCCACCCAATCTGTGTGTGAAAGTCAACGGGAAGCCATGTAACCTGCCGGTGAGTAACCACAGGAGCGAGAGCAGCGACAGGATTTCTATTTGACGAGTGTTAGAATCTAACCTCATAATGTTTCCTCATCCAGGGTTATCTTCCTCCAACCAAAAACGGCGTAGAGCCCAAGCGGCCCAGCCGGCCCATCAACATTACCTCACTGGTCAGATTGTCCACCACAGTCCCCAATACCATTGTGGTGTCGTGGACCGCTGAGATCGGAAGGGTAAGGACCAGAGTGCTCCAAAAGAGGGAGGTTTGAAAAGGCAAAGGTAGCTGATTCAAGATGGAAACAAGCACATTCAATTAATTAAGTTCCATTTTGTTTTTCACAATTATAAAGAGCAGAATAAATGGGCTTATAACAACAGAGCAGCTGTGCTAAATTAATTCCTATGTGCCAAACCAGCTGCTAGGCATAAATGATGCAAATGGTCCGACACAGTCAGTGTGTTTACATGACACTCGAGAAAACCGAATTACTGGCTTAGTCCGACTGTGATCGGATCTTTAAGATGCATGTATACACCTGAGTCTGACTAAGATCGGGCTGGATCGGATTTCTCATAGTCGGATTAAAACACCTAGATTATTTGATTGCTAGTCTCATTACTCGTGCATGTAAACGTTACATCAGATTGGATCGAATTTTGCGTTCTGTGCAGGCTCGAGATTTTTTTTCCCGGGGCCGTGAGCTGGAAGTAGAAGGACGGCGGCGTCTTTCCTCCGAAATCACCGCAAGCATGAGCTCCATCGTGCATCTAGTTTGTGTAATTATCATGTACTTCATATACGAAATGTACAAAGCTGTAGCTTCGTCTCGCTCTTCGTACGCCATCTTTCTGGAATGCTGAGGCAGAGTTTGTTGTTGCTGGTGATGTGAAGAGGTCAGCCGGAGGTGGCTCTGTTACCACTAGTTGAAATGGGTACAACGCCACATATCGTACCGGGTATGACATGCTTCAGCCCAATAATTAGATTTTCTCACCGGCATGTATACTCGGACAATTTCAGTTGTCCGATTGAGTAGCATAGTCGAACTATGGCTGTAATCCGACTAAGCTGCGAGTGACAGAGTGTGATGTCATAAAGTCACAGAATTAAAGGCAGGATTCGAGGTGTCTGTTTTCTGTGGGAGAGAAGAGCTTCCGTTGGTGCTGAATCTGACCTTTTAAACTTTTTTTCTACTTTTTTAATGTTTCACATGCACAAGAACCTAAATAACACACTGAAGAAAAGGATAAAAAAAACACTTTCTACGTGCTCACAGTGGATCTTTCCCTGAGCACCACTAGTGGTCCAGTGATCTCACAGGGTTTTACTTCACAAACATACATGATATATATTTTGAGCCAACTCCAATAAGTGACAAAACTTTAAAATCAGCTCTGTGGCTGACTGGTAAGGACTGGGGTGATGCGTTCTGAAGGAAGTTTCAGGTCCCTGTTGGCCTTTTCATTCTGTTGCATTAAGCAATTTTGCTCGAGATTAAAGTTATCCTAATCTTGTCTTGTCACCAGGTCCCTGACTTCAGTTATGCTGATCAGTGATAAAGTCATTTATCAAGTACAATCATAAGATAAGACTTTATTGATCCCTCGCCAGGGAAGTTCACTTGTTTAAGCAGAAGCAGAGAGAAAACTAGAGATTCAGTGATAGATAATAGATAGTAAAATAAGTGAAATAGAATGAATACGACACACACAGAAGGACAAGATGTACAGTAATATACACACAGTGTGTAGTAATAAAATGGTATGAATATATAACTGCACAGAGACGTTGGATTGCATCAGATACAAACGGGAATTTAATTTGATCTGCAGTTTTTTTCATGTTTGTGTTTTGGCGGCAGCACGAATACATTTAAAGACGTCACTTCAGAGTTTGGTGACTTACAATGTTTAGATTGTTTTTATTTGTATATACATTTCTGTCAGCACAAACTCGTCTTTATGTAATATCAAGAACTGTTTCTTATCTCACAGAAGTTGTGGGACAGTTAATTGAAACCCTTGTTAATCCTGATTAGGTTTCCAGTGTATTCATCAAGATGCTGTGAATAAGACTCATCATGTTCTTCTGTTACAGTCTAGACAGACATTGATGCAGAGTCATAACAGACTTTTATTATAGTAGAAGAATGTTTTTTGTTTAGTGGTTTTTATAGACAAAGTTAATAAGTTTCTTTACATTATGTAACATCCAGTCATGAAGGATAAAGTGACCACGTGAGCCACGTAGGCTTACATAATAGAAAATGTACGCATCACATGCTTGTGTGTGGGCGGCAGTTGAAGCTCAGGAAGCGGGACGTCTGCCCACCACTGTGTTGAGGTCTTACAGACACAAATCTTTAATGGATGAGCAGAGGAAGAAAGGATACAACTGTGACCTCATGTGGACAAGATGCATGTCGAGTGAAGACTCAGTTATTGACAAAATCACCTTTTGATGAAACATTTCAGACCAAACAAATCTGTAAATTTATCTCAAGTGTTGATTTTGACGGAGTTTGGGTGGAGCTCGTTCTGCAGACAAGCAGTAGAGGGCAGTAAACCAACCGTCTCGCAACGAGAAGTCCATCAGGGCGCAAGTTCTTCCTCACACATGGCTGAACGCACATTCGTCTCGGAGCAGTTGGATCAACCTCGAGTCACGCCGGGCAGAACTCTGCCTCCATCAGGGATGTAAAAGAGCCACTTTGCACATTATCACATCACTGTCTGTGTCCGTGTGTGTCCACAGAGTTACTCCATGGCAGTGTACTTGGTGAAGCAGCAGTCGTCCACAGTGCTGTTACAGAGACTACGGGCGAAAGGCATCAGAAACCCAGACCACTCCAGAGCACTCAGTAAGCACGTTCAGATGCACTGGATCGATATCAGGGCCGATGGTTACCTTAGTGAACTGATGATTGATCTATATTAAATACAATTTCATTAGAAAACTGTGTTGGGCTTTCTTCATATCTTACTCTCTTCATGTTGTCTTATATAAAGATGAGCTTCACAGACTGATGTGTACAGATTTCAGGACTGTTTTGGATCAGGAGTTACTTCATTTTACTTTTTTTTTTAATAGGGTGTCTTGAATGTGACATATTCTCTGTTTTATGAGCATCGGGTAGTGAAATGAGTTTTTCTCTCCATAAATTTGTATCTTATATAGAAATAAACCAAACTCACTGCTGGTCTCGAGCGTACTAAAGGTTTGAAAGTCTGTGATTCATCCCTGATTCCACAAATTGGGAAGCTGTGTAGAAGTGAAGTAAAACTAGAATTCCATTATTTGCAAACCAAACTGTGTTTAACAACGACGGCTTTACAAAGTGTAGTAATGTCCTCTGAGCGACTGAGCCTGTCGAGGAAGCTTCTTTCCTACGTCACCACTGAAGCTGATTACCTGTGAATGTTGTACACAGATGTTTTCTGGATCAATCCACAACTTTCCCAGACTTTCGTTGTCCCAACTTGTTTGAAACATGTCGCTGGCATCAAATTCTGAATAAGCATATATGTTAGAAAAAGCAACATTAGATATATTGTCTCTGTATTGTTTTCAATTGAGTGCAAGTCAAATCAATAAGTAAGAGATCACGTTCTGGTTTATTTACGATGCTACTCTTCCATTGCTCTTTTTGTTGATACAAATGTACAAATGCTATTTATCTGTATATATTTTAGACTGTATAGGAAATGATATAAGAAGAAAGAGGTGCAGAGACTCACAGCTTGAGGTGAATTACAGAGAACTGCCTCATTCATGACCTTGGTTTTATACAAGTAGTGAACGAAGTGACTTTTTGTTCTTGCTCACTCATGTTCTGACCTGTTTTCTTTGTCTCCTGCAGTCAAAGAGAAGCTGACAGCAGACCCGGACAGTGAAATAGCCACGACGAGCCTTCGTGTGTCGCTTCTCTGCCCGGTAAACATCCTCCCTGCTCCTCATGAATTTAACGCAGTGTTTAGACATCCATTCACACAGAGACGTGTCTCTGCTTTCTTGTTCCTGTTTTCTTGTTTTTCTGTGTGCCTCAACACGCCTTTAACTTTGACTTGTGTACGTGATCCACCTGTCAAATTGTCTCGTCTACCCCTATCGGCCACCTTTTCCATGTGGGTTCGGCGCTGTTTGTGACATTTATGCTTTCGTATTCCCTCCATCTCATCCGTCTGACGTCTGTATGCCCTGACTGCTGTGTGTGCAGCTGGGGAAGATGCGGCTGATGATCCCATGCCGGGCGCTGACATGCTCCCACCTGCAGTGCTTTGACGCCACACTCTACATCCAGATGAACGAGAAGAAGCCGACCTGGGTGTGTCCTGTCTGTGACAAGAAGGCCCCCTATGAACACCTCATCATCGACGGGTAAGTCACCCAAACCTGCACCGCCCATTATAGAATCCCAAAAAGGAGGAGACTTGTCCAAATCAATCAAATCTGAACAAGTGAAATATTCCTGGTACGGTACGAAGACAAAATCGACGGGAGGAGGGAGGAGAAAGTGCCGCAGTAACAGTACGTTTACATTTTTCTCTTCGGTGTGTCATGATTTTTCTCATGTACGGGCACGTTTTCATTTTACTCTTGGTTGCACTGGGATTTGTTCTTTTGTATCAGCACATCTCACAAGCCGGCGGTACTCTTTTCTGCCCTTCTCCATGTCCTGCTGGGGAGACACAGGAGGCAGGAGCACAGCAGCGCACCAAAAAAATTGCCGCTCGCTTCCTTTCGGCGTCCATGTTAACCACTTTTCAGATCGAGTGCGCTGCAGCCGGCTCGCAATTTGTAGCAATCTTCTCTGCATGCAAATCTGGCAAGAAAAACCCACTGATAGTTTCTTAGAAACAGTGTCGATGCTGTTTGTGATTGTGTTTCCAGTCCTCAGAGATGAGCACACGAATGGTAAATGGACTTGTAGTTATTTAGCGCTTTTCGTGTCTTTTCGTGTCTGCGCACTCAACACTTGCCACATCAGACACACACTGATGGCGGAAGGGTGTCAACTGCACATCAGGAGCAATTTGGGGTTCAGTATCCTGTTCAAGGACACTTCGACATGCAGCTCAGCTCAGCCCGGGGGAGCCGGGATTCGAACCAGTGGATTCGACCTTCCGATCACTAGACGACCCGCTCTACCCCCTGAGCTCCAGCCGGCCCGTCCCGTCCCCCACTTCCATTGTGGATTGTCACACAAGCCTTTAGTCCTTCTTACTACATAGTTGCCGAAGAAGCAAAGTCCCGCTTATCCAGGACATGTAAAGTCTGTCCATTAGAAGGGTTAGGGTTGTATCAGCTGTAGGTGAGATTAGAAAAGCGCAGAGGAGCAGAACTGACTGACTGCAGAGAGATGCCTGCCAGCCTGTCAGTAAAGCGAGCAGCAGCAGTCAGTCAGCAGGTCGTCCGCGGTGTGTCTTCAGTGCTGTCTCAGTTATTTTGACAAACTCAGCTGTGACACAATAATTACTAAATAGATTCCTGACTTTGTCTTCTAACGGCTATTAAGATTAAGAAGATAACATTTTGAAAAGATAAAATTAGAGTAAATGCATATTTACTTCTGAGTTTCTGCACAAAGTTCAAATAGCGCGCCTGTCTGTAATGGATACACTGTAATCTATTCAGTGTTTCATCTGAAAATGAAAGGCTTCGCAGAAAACATGTCACGGCGGTCTCATCAGCATCCTGCGACTCGAAACGCAAAATGTTTGTTGCTTGCTCTTTACGGAGGACAGCAGCGACTGTCGGCTTACATTCCCAGCAGAAACGACCTCGTAGCTTTAAATCCTGCAAGTGATCAGTGTGTAAGATGAAAAGTGTTCCTTCAACTCACTGAAGTATTTTATGTGGACAGAATGTTGATGTTAGAATTCCTTCAAAGTGTAGGATCTTCTCCACTCAGCGTTTGTTTTTCTCTGTGTGTTTGTGTGTGACGTGTGTGTTTGTCCTCAGGCTTTTCGTGGAGATCCTCAACAGCTGCACGGACTGTGACGAGATCCAGTTCAAGGAGGACGGCAGCTGGGCCCCGATGAGGTCTAAGAAGGAAGTTCAGGAGGTCTCCTCTGCCTCATATAACAACGGGCTGGACGGTGAGACATGTCATGGGGGTGGACTGGGGGACAGAGTGTGGGGGAGGGTGAGACACAAAGGTTGCTGCGATATAAAAGCAGCAGGGGAAGGCTGGAAGTAATTACATTAGGATTAAAGAGACGTGGTAAGAAGAGGGAGGACGTGCGTCCCCTCCCCCTCTGTGTTTATGAAGTGTCGGTTTTAATTTGGTAAGGCATCAATCACAGCGGCTCCGAGTAAACTGCCTGTCTCCATAGTAACATAGTGTATCTCACACGAGGGTAGAGGAAATTGTACACATGTTCATTGTAGCATTCAAAAAGCGTTCAATAGTGCTCTGCTTTTTACTTTCCCACCACGAAAAACACAAACTAAAACGTCCCTGCTGCTCTCCAGCTTCCTGTCGGACGTCTGCAGGCTCAGATCAGCGGAGCTCCTCGTCGTCCGGCCACAGCAACGGCAGCAACAGCAAGAAGGTGGAGGTGATCGACTTGACGCTGGACAGCTCCTCAGAGGACGAAGGACAGGACTCGCCGCCTCCGCCGCCGCCACCGCTGCCTCCTCCACCCAAGAGAGCGTGTCCCTCTCTGTCCCCGA
>OMLP01012453.1:2059-26670 GCA_900302685.1 Spondyliosoma cantharus
GGGGGGGGGGAATCGGTAATAAATAATCAAAGTATTTTTTAACATAAAAACAAATACAAACAAAGTTTTAAATAATGATGAAACTCTTTTCTGCTAAAAAATAAAGAAATATGAACGTGATACATTTCTGCATCTTTGTGAAATATCATAGATAATGTCCTGCTCCTCTGACAATATTTCATTTCATTAATCATAAATAAACTCTTCCATTCCTGCAGTTTTGTTTCTACTGCTATGCACACATCCCTATTCTATTTTGAAAAGATAAGAACACTTTCTCGTAATAATATCTGGTCTTAAAAAAAACAAAAAAATTAATGCATATCCATTACATCCATTAAATCAAAAACATTTTCTTACTGTCTGAAACATGACCACATGCCTTTAATAGATACAGCGCATCACAGAGGCTTCTTATGGCTGCAAAGCAAATCAGCAAAAAAAGCAATTTAAGGATTTACAAATCAATGAGGTCATAAAAAACGGTTAAGACATTCCAAGAAGCTGTGACACTTTGTACAGTGTCTCTGTTCTCTTACCACTGTAAATCTGATTGCGGAGGGGTGGGGGAGGTTATTGATTAAAACATGCCCCCAGGCACAACATGTGTCCACTTTTTAGAAGTTAGAGGTACAAGCGTTAAACAACAACAGAAACGAGTAAACGCACCCTGACAAAATTGCGGGATATCTGCACTGTATACTGCTGAAACTAGCTTGACACGGGTCATTCTTTCTTGGATTACTGAGAACATTACCATTACAACAATGCTGAAAAGACAGCAAAAGACTGCTCAGCATCTCTCGTCACCTCTCTGCAGAAAACAAGCCAAAGGTCGAGCCTCGTTTGACCTTTACCCTCACAGTAACCGCTAATTTTCAAACCCATCTGGGAGATAGCGTAAAGTACAGCTGGCTACAACTGGTAATAAACTGAATTATCTACCCTGACTAGTTTTCTAAGTGACTAAAAAATAGCGATATATCAATAAATATCGATAATGAATATTTGAAACTGTTCAAATACTCATTTTCCCCAGTATTGATTCTGACATCAGCTGTACCACCTCCTCCCACTCTTCTGACTATAATCAAAAGTAAATTGCCTTAAATGCTTTTGTGCTTAATACACTGTACACAATCCAGATTGAACTCATATACATTTTATAATTTTTTTTCACATGCATAAAGTTTACCTGATCTTGTGCCATGTTTCGAGGGTAGTGGACCTCTGCTCCAATCACAGGTGCAGACAGACTGGGGCTTTGAGACAAACAGCCTTTGCACTGTAGAAATCTGGTAACAGAGCCGTGCTCAGAGTTCCAGATGGCATTATATGCTGCATGAATGAGAAGCAGTGTGAAGGTTTGCAACCTTACTACTTTAACTTTGGACTGAAAAATGCGCAATAAGAGGATCAAAATAAAAAGTAAATATGTTTGTATGAATGTTAAACTTGTTTTTTTCAACAACAGAGCGGGGAGAAGAGCCGTGCATTCATCTTTGCAATTCATCTCTAATCATTTACAGTAATCATACATTAGCAACAATTAAGTCATTTCTTCTTAAAGTATGTCTATATATGTTATTTCTAAATAGTTTTGATGTGTTTAATGTAGTTTTTTCTATTATGAGATATCACAATGACTTCTTAAATACTTTTCTGGCCTAAATAAACCAGCTGTTTACTCACCAGTTAATCTGTTATCACAGTAGGGCTGAAGAACAGTCCTTAGGCCCTCTAGTGATGTGAGACTTTGGACAACCAGCACTGACCCTGAGTTGTCTGAATCACATGGTTGATGTGGTGCACACTGGCAGCCGTGTGTTGGTATTGCAGTAATAAATCTGTCTTTTCTCAGGAATGTTAGATGGTCAAATTCACAAAGCGCGAGCCTGAATTCATCTGAAAGATTAAGTGGTAAGAGTGAAAATTCAATCAATGCTAACATACTCACATAATCACACTAAGTAATGGTTTGACTTACATTATTTAGCTGTTATAAATACATTGAAACAACAGGGACTTTGAAATTACCGTGTGCAACTGGAAGTAGTTCCTTTTCACATAGTGAACAGTAGAGTCCCAAAGAGCATGGCTTCTCCTCTTTGACTCTCTGAAAAGGTTTTCAAAAGTCTTCAGATAAACTCTTTTCTGTCTAGTATGTCACATACTATATTGCTTTTACTGATAATGTTGACATCAGACAGCTTGTTTTCTCTGTGGGCCCTTTGATTCTCACAATGTTCACACGGGATGTGGTGATGTGACTCATTACCATCCACTGTGTTTTTCTTGATGTGTTTCTGTGTGCAGCGCACAGAGAAAACAAACCTTAAACAAAAACCTCCACCATAGGCGAACTGGAGCACTGATCTGTGTCAATATTCATTTATCTGTCATGCCTGTGTAATGCATTTCATGTCCTTCTATTTGAAAGGGATATTTTAATTCAAAAGGAAATATATACAGAAAAGAAAAATATCGGAATATGTAAAGAGAAAGAGCACCATAACAATCAAACACTGACTTGCTTAAAAATAAAACATGTTAACTTTGCACTTACCTTTCTGTTTGGGGCCATCTTACCAAGTCTCCTGTGTTTTTGCTTGCAAAATCTCCGCACTTTTATCACTTGGTTAAAAAAATGATAGTTACATTTTAGTTTAGCTGTGGAAACATCACTGCAGTATGATACAGAAAAAATATTGACCAGGATGTCCAGGGATATTTCTAAATGTTACAGTATGAACCTAAGCGGACACATGAAATAAATGTCATAGTAGGCAAAAACATTTTTTTCACCCCGACAAGCTTCCATGATTATCTGTGTTTAGTTTGAATTTGAATGTATTGAATTAATTCATTATTATATGATGTGATATACTGTAATCCAAAGCCTAGAAGAAGTCCCCAACTCATTCTTGTTCAATGGCTATTTTCAACCATGTACCAAAGCATTTAAATCATGCTTTACAACTTCACACTAATGACATGATTAACAAATACAGTCTGCACTAAAACAAATACAGCTGACGATAGTAATATTTAAATTGAATATTTATTGAGGCACTAGGGAATCATCTCTGGAGGGAGTTCAGATGGGATCTTCTTTTCAACTCCGTTAGACTCTCCTAATTCCTTTGAAGCACAAAAATCGCTAAAACACAGCCAGGGTCCATATTTTCAGGAGGCACATTTTAATATCAAACATCACTGAGGAGCACCTTTATAGCTACTAGAACTGAATGAATATGTTACATAAGTATGTGAACTACAGATGAAAGGAAAGATCCTGGATGTTTTTCTCCATTTTAACATTGTGAGATAGGGCATTTTGTGTTTTATTAACATTTTTTAAAACTTCTCTGGAAAAAAATGCCAAACAGATTTTGCAATCTATTGTAAGCTATTGTTCCGCTTTCACAATGAGTAACATTGGCAGCATGTTAATCAACCCAGCTAACCCTGTGTAGTTCAGTTTACCTTTTTGGCTGCTGTTTGGACTTCCTGGACCAACTACTGCTGGACCCGTAGATCTACATCCGGCTGCTCCAGCAACTTGCAGAACTCTTATGTCTTTTTTTTTGGGAGTAACAATGTCAAACTCAGTCCTTGTGGAACAAACAGGTGTGGTATGCACTATAGGAGCTCTGCGTTCCCTCAAATCCATAGAGGACTTTCCTGACTCAGTCGCTGTGTCGTTTACACTTGGATTCAAGATTTGTTCTGTTTGTTGACAGGTTATCCAGCTATCGTCCTGAACCTCTAGCAAAAGATGTGGCTGATAATTCTCTTGAACTCTGTCTTTTTTTGAGCCGTATACTTTGGTGGAACTGGTTCTGGGTGGTCTTCTTTTTAAATCAAGGATCATTACCTTTGACTCATGATCTGCTCTGGCCTTGTCTGTCCTCTGGCTGCTCCGGGTCTCAATCTGCTGAAGGCAGACTCTCCCTACACTTTTGACTTCATTGCCCCCACCTGTCAATGTCACATTTTTGGGGTATAAATTAACTTTGCATTCATGTAGAATAAACAGAAATGCTTAGACTAAAACAGCCCTGCACTGACAACATGCTTAGGGCTGTGACAGCAGGTACTAGGTAGACGATGAAATCAGATCCAATATCAGACACTCAAACACTGCAAAGCAGTTTATAATATTATGTGGCAGAATTCTGAGATAAGATACAATGAGGCAGAACTCCAGAAAACTCCTCTTCTGCAAGATAAACAGTACAAATGCCCCCATGAAAAAGTAATAGAAATGCACAACCCTGTGTTTTTCTGACAGAGCCACTGAAACTTAGTATCGTTGAGCAAGATTCTTTATTCAAAATAGCTCCTGATGAGCTGGTTGGCACCTTGCATGGCAGCCTCTGCCATCAGTGGATGAATGTGTGTGTGAATGGGTGAATGTGACAAGTGTTGTAAAGCACTTTGAGCAGTCAGTAAACTGAAATGCACCACAAAAGTCCATTTACCGTCTTCATATTGAACTGACTGTAAATTGGATGTAATTTTATCACTACTGATGATAGAAAGTTAGATTTTTTTTTTGTACAAGACATAGTGATCCTAGAATTAATGACAGTCAATTAGGCTTGTCTGTTTCATTTTTTTTTTTTTTCAGTTGGTTTGGTCAAGTTTGCATTCATATACAGTTGTGCTGTATTTGTGATTTTTGGGGCATTTTTCAGAGAATATGAATGATAATACAAAAACTTTGACCCTGATCAAAAGTTCATATACCCTGGAGGTTTTGGCGTTGATGACATAGACACAAGTTGACATGGGTTTAAATGGCTATTAAAGGTAACCATCCTCAACTGTGATTGCTGTGTGTTTGCTTGAAATCAGTGTTTCTGGGCTCCTGACAGACCCCTGCATGTTTCATAGATGGAAGAATGTCCTGTACAGTCATCGTAACATAGCTGCTGGTTTATTGGGTACTGTGACAAATATACTTAATAACAGCCTTACACATATTTGCAATCCTAGACAGAAATATGTGGATAAACATATACTAGATATTTTGTTGAGTTTTTTTTCATATGAGCTGATGCCTTTCCATAATCTTTCCACATCCTTCCTGTCAACTGCACAAGTACTGCTCTAGTTTATCGATGTGGCTGATCTACAATTATATCAGTAGGAACTTTCTCAGACAAAGCACGGAAAAAAATGCTGATAGAGGCATTTTCTCCTAAACTGTTGATTAGTCACTTTATGTCTTATGAGTGCTGATCATTTGCAATGCCAGAGGTTCATTTGTGCAAGCAGCACAAATCTGTCTGAGTTCAATTAATGTGGATGTGCTCCCTTTTTCTGTTGTGTCTCCGCTTTGTGATTTTGGCTAAATCCAGTCTATCTTTAAAAAAAAAATATTGTCTTAAGTGTAACTTTAATGATTTGGGGTTGGGTGGAAAGGCTGAATTAGTCTAATGGAAAAAAAACACAGTCATTCACAGCCATTACTGTGTCTTTCAGTAATGCAGGCTCCCTATTAAGTGCTTTTAACACACATTCGCTGGCCTCTTCGTGCTGTGTTTTGATGATGTTAACGAGTGGTCATGCACGATTACATATACAAGGGTCTTGGGGAGGCAGTTGATGAGCAAAGAAAGGCTTTAATGGAACACTTGTCTACTCTGCTCGTCTGCACAAATCACACATTGGTGAAGTTTGAGCTGTAATGAGACAAATCACATCAGCGTAATCATGTTTAATCTCATTTTTCCGTCTCCTTTCAACTAAGCCAGTTTGATGATTGTCCATTAAGCATTGGCATGATTACACAGCCTCGGTTCCTCAGACAATCAAATATGGCCATTAAACTGCTGATTACACATGTTAAAGTATTGCACATACATACTGTAGGTCACAAATCATTGCTGTTTTTCTATATGAATAAAATAGAAAAGAGGAGGTTAAGATCTAAATATCAATGAGTGATATAACCAGTAAGTACTACAAATATGGAAATTACACAGTTAATGGCTGGCAAGAATATCACTGGCTTAACTGTATGTATCTAGATTAATTACATGCAAGTTATTTATTGGTTAACGTATTTCACTATTTATTGTAGTAGCAGTAGGGCTTCATTAGGTGAATACATACGGTGTACTCAGTCTACCTGGCTAAAACTGATGCAGTCTAATCCAACAGTTTTTGTGAATCATGAAGTTTCTTTGTTGAAACTGTTTTAGGAAATGGACACCGCTCCTTTTGGAGGTTGTAGTTTATGGTGTTGTAGTATTTTATTGCAGTATTGTATTGCATTGTACTGAGAAGTCTTTTAAACATTTTAGTCTATCCTTGCTGATATAAATAATAACAAAATATTAGAAACAACTAACTATATCCAAAATCCAAAAAAGAAGGGAAAACCATGGTTTACAGAAGGGTTGGAAAAAGTTTGTAAAAAGAAAAATGGGCTCTATAGGGAATTTATCACATACAGAAAAGGAAAAGGAGGACAAGTACAAAAAATATAAAAACAAATTGACATCTATGAGACTGTACAAAAAAGACTATTATGATCATTTGCTGCAAAAACACAAAAATAACATTAATAATGATTTTCCAACATATTTTGTAAATAATGACAATTCAATTATTGAAAATGCAGAGGAAATTGCTAATGAGTTTAATGATTTTTTGTCAATGTAGGCCCAAATTTAGCAAGGGAAATTAGTGATGTAGACCATAATTAGGATTTTGCATTCAACAGTAACAACTCAATGTTCCTTGGCGGAGTTTGTGAGAGTGGTGTATTAGAAGTGGTTCGGAAGTTTAAGAGTAAAAAATCCACAGATGATAATACTATTGATGTGTCACTTATCAAACACTTTATTCATAATATAAGTATATATGTAATAAATCCTTTCAAACCGGTATTTTTCCTGATATGATGAAAATGGCTAAGGTGGTCCCAATCTATAAAAATGGTGACAAACATATTATATCAAATTACAGACCTGTGTCTTTGCTACCTCAGTTTTCAAAAATACTCGAAAAATTGTTTGTAAACAGACTGGATAATTTTATGGAGAAATATGAGTTATTGAGTGACCATCAATATGGGTTTAGGAGCAACCGATCAATATATAGCTACAGCTATAAAAAAGAAACAATATGCTGAAGGTGTCTTTGTTGATTTACGTAAAGCGTTTGAGACAATGAATCATTCCTTACCTACTGCAGAAATTGGAGCGTTATGGCATAAGAGGTGTTACACTAAATTGGATTAGAAGTTATTTAAATAATAGGTTTCAGTATGTAAAAATCAATAATACTGTGTCACACTTTGGAAAAGTAACTTGTGGTGTTCCACAGGGCTCGGTATTGGGACCTAAGTTATTTATAGTTTATTTTAATGATATTTGTACAGTATTTAATAAGTTGAAATTCATTACATTTGCAGATGATATAAATTAATTTTGTTCAGGACCAGACATTAAAGAATTGTTGAGAGTAGAAAAGGAGTTGATCATGTTAAAAGAATGGTTTGATATTAATAAGTTATCATTAAATGAAAATAAAACAAAATTTATGGTGTTTGGTGGTTAATTGTGAAATAAAATTTATTCCTAAATGGAGTAAAAATTGAAAGAGTATATGAAACTAAATTCTTGGGAGTAATTTTAGATCATAAATTCAGTTGGAAGTCACATATAGAATATATTAAAAATAAATTATCTAAATCTATTGGTGTTATTTACAAAGCACGGGATTTGTTGAACAAGAAATGCCTGCGTATATTATACTTCTCACTTATAATGCCATATATGTCATATTGTGTTGAGGTTTGGGGAAATACATGCAGGACATATCTCGACCCTATAATTAAACTCCAGAAAAGAGTTATCAGAATAATTAATAAAGCCTATTCCTATTGTGAAACCACTAATAAATTGTTTATAAAGTCTGGCATCTTAAAATTCTTAGACATTATGTACATAAAAAAAATTAGAAATACCATTTCGAGTAAAGAATAAAAATCTCCCCACCAGTATTCAACAATTTTTTAAATTAAGAGAAAAAAATTATAATTTAAGAGGGTTGTGTGTCTCTGAAATATGTAAAGTGAGAACTAATGTTAAATATAGATGCGTTTCATTTTTGGGAGTTAAATTATGGAATGGACTTATTTTATGGATTGTACAGGATAGGCAAAAATAAGACTTGGCTTCAGCCTATTCCTTTTTCGGTTACAGAGTTTGTTTAAAATTTTGTTGTGAGAAAATGTTTAGTGGAAGCATGTATGGTAATATTTTGTCAGTTGATTGCACATAATTTAAGTATTTTTATTATATTATTATTATTATTATGCAATTTGGACATGCAGCCATTCAAAATAAATATATTTTGAGTAAACAGTGAAGACTACTCTGTGCAGCAGTCGGGACGTGGTTTTAGCAAAGTCTAAGTACCGAAACATTGTTGTCATTAAATAATTGCAAGTGAAGAGGACAATGAGCAGGAGCTTTTTTTCCTGATTTTGTCAACCCCTCAGTCTTTTCCTATGCGCCTGTCGATCCTAAGGTGTGCAAAAGCTGAACTCTGAGTTTCCATTTAGCTTCAATGGAGAAAGGGCATGCACCAGAATTGGCCACCATATTGCTTTTGTGCTGAAAAAACTGTGATTGAACTGTAAAACAAGGAAGTGCTGATCAAAAATGAGCCACAATCCTGTTTCTATAGAAACATATTTTAGTGTACTGTTTAGATTTAATATTATATTGTTTGTTACCATAGAACCGGAGCCAAAACCAGGCACTGTCCAACTTGCAGTACTTCATCTATCAGCGGGAGTGTTTATTGGTCCGGTCTGGCGCAGTGCATTCTGGTTGTTGCAGGTGTTCTACCTTTTGAGCAAAAGGGGACACCACAGCCCCTTCTCTTGGTTTCCACTGGTCATATAGCACCAATTTCTAAAATGTATGTATCTTTCTATTACATACATAGCCCAGTTTTATGAAAATACCACCTTTCCAGCGGTGAATTCCTTCTTTAAATGTCTACCTTACAATATTTTGTCTTCATTGAGAAGCAATGTCCAAGCGGGAGTTTGCAGTTGTGAGAACACAATTGGGCAGTGAGCAAAGTAAGACTGTTTGGTGGTTCACTCAAGACCTGTACTTAAGTACACTTTTGTATTTTTATTGTATGTTATTTGACCTTAATTATGTGTTGTATGTTTTTATTATTTACTATTTCGAGTACATTTTTTGATTTCTGCACTTTAACGTCCACCAATGAAATTGGCCAATTTTGAAAGATGTCAAAGTAGTAGAATAAAAAACATTTCAGGAAAAAGGATGAGAGAATATCAGTGAAACAAATTTTAATTTAATTAACACAGTTCTTAACAGAATTTATATGGATGCTTGCACTGAAAGATGTGTATCCACACACGAATTCCATCATACCAAGTTTACAGCACATAATTACATAATTGGAATTCTCTCTTCCTTAGGGTAAATCAGGCATGTCTAAAGCATGTCTATTCCTCACCCATAACCAACAGACACATCATTAAAACAGAACTGAATGATTACCTTCTTCTACAGAGAACAAATGAGTTTGTGGTTTTGCATTTTAATGATTAGTTAAAATGAACCCTTAATCAGCAGCACTTTCAATCCTGTTGGATAGTTATTTGTTTTTTATCTGAGAACACGCTTAATGGCCTTAATAAGATGTGCTGTCACACAACATAAGCAGCTGATTTGAGATGGCCGAGCCTCATCATCTACTGTGTGCATGGTAAGAGTGTGTGGGCTAGTTGTCTGAGGCATCACTTAGATTCTATACAACATAGTGTTTAGGAAATTATGCAAGATGAACGTGAAACAGGAAATGAAATATAAAAAATATGCAGTATGTACTGAATATGACATTTTACACTGCACTGCAATCGGTTTCAATGTCGATCTGCTGCAAATATTTGGAGGAAAAACTCTTGCCAGCATAGCGTACATGGAACATACAACACAATCTGTTTTGTTCCCTGGTTGTTAGTTACCTGTTGGGGTTGAGGGAGCTTTCTGCCTGGACCTGGACAGTCTGTGTAGCCTATTGGTCGTCTGCCTGCTCTGGTTATCCAACTGCTCCCCCTCCTCACCTTGCCTTTGTCCTCTGATTTCTTCTTCCTTTCCCGGTGACAGTCCTGCACTCTCCTTACTGACTGAAATGGCAATCTGTCCATCAAAAGCAGACGTTTGTTGCTGGGCCTGCTCAGAGCCAAAAAGTTCCCCTGACAGCAAGTCAGGGCTCTCCACCCTGGACGGTGACTTGGTCTTTGTCCGTGGGCTGCCTTTGTTGCCTTCATTGCCTTCGCTTTCGAAAAGTTCTGGAGTATAGAAGACAGTCTGGTCCTCGTCCTCTTCGTCTTCATTTGGATTGTCTGCTGAGGGTGGTTCACTTTCACAGCTCGGAGGGGTTGTTACTGTAGAAGGCTCCAGAGCCATATTGAGTGGTTCCACTTGGATCTCACTGAACCTGTCTGGGGCCCCTTTTTTAAGACAAGCAGCCTCAGTCTTCTGTGGTGAGGAGATCTGCTGTTTGTCCCTACGCTCAGAATGATTAGATGTTTCCATGTGTTGGCTGGACTTACTGGGTGTTGTTTCTTTAAAGATTGGCTTCTTGAAACGGGTGCTGATGGGGCTGGAGGTGAAAATGTGGTACAGAGGCTGCGCTGTTCTTTTTTGATGCGATAAAGGCTCTGCTGGGGGCTGGTGCACTGTCTTCAAACATTCTGCATCAAGAAAACAAAACAGGGATATTTATTAACCCAATACCAGCACAGAATTTAAATCTGACCAAGACCATAGAGCAAACATATTAAGAATAACAAAGAAACCTCTTGGTCTCACCATGAAAAGAGACTGGTATTTAGTGTGTCAAAGCTGAATGTGGGTTTACGCTCAATATAACCCAAACAAAGGTCAGGGGGATTTAATTAAAAGCAACAGTCCAACATCTGCTCATCAGCTCGCTCCAGCGCCACTCAGGCACGCAAAAGACCTTACAGTAATGAGGCAAGCCACTCAACTGATCCCATGGCCCCCGCCCAACGTCCACCCCCAACTATGAGGGGTGGGGGTCTGTGCTACTGCTCCGCTACCATCCCTGTCCACCAAACCGAATTCAACTGGGCTAACAGCTCAACCTTGTCATGACCCCAAAGACAATGGGTGCTCGGCAAGGCGATGCGCAAACACGTCACCTCAACATATTTTCTTGTGGTGATGTCATGCTCATACATCCTTGAGCACAAAAATGAAACACCTTCTGATTACTGTGTTTTAAAAATAGTGTTGCTTAAAATGTCATAATTTATAAAGAAAGAAAAAAAGGAGCAAGTCCCACATAATGGGAACAGTTTCATTCTGTTGTCATATATCTTGATACCCTGTTTTTAGCATACCTTTATCCACTTTAGAGTAACATGGACAACTTTATCACATCAATATCATGAATTAAATAGAATGAAAGCAGATATTAGAATTGACATGCGGAAGCAGTATTTTCCCTCCTTAGGAATGTAAGCAACGTCAAACATGTTATTTTATTATCATAAACACAAACACTTTAATTTATTTCGAGGGTCACTCTGCACTATCTCACCCAGTTCATTATATGGATTTTCTTTGAAATTCATGTAAAAACTTCTATTAAATAGACCTAACAAAATCCTATATCTGTGGTCTACATATAATTTAAGTTAGAATTTTTCATTTTGTTTTTGCTATCCTTTGTATGTGTATTCTGAGTCTCACCAACTACTTATTTCTCACTGAAGCTGTAGGGCTGAAGTTTGACCTGAACATATAAGAAATCTTAAGGATATTTGGCAACATGCATTTTAACTGTTGTCACAGAATGTTTATAGGAATCAAATCTATAATAGTAAAACAATTTTTACCCAAACAAAGAATCTTTCATTTAAAAAAAATGCATACCTCAACTAGTTATCACTTTCTTGCAGCCAGCTGAAAAAGGATTATTTTAATTTACTTGAAACTTTCAAGTCAAGTGATGGTATTCATTGCAGACATAAAATGTGTTAAATTACACTTTCATTATTTAATTGCCATTTAATAATTTTTCATACTTTTTGCTGCCGATAATATTGAATTCTTGCTGTTTTACATCTGAGCCCATTTTCCATTGGGTTCAAGGAATTCACAAGTTACAGCTTGTACACTCTTGTTCACTGTGTCTGAACAAAGTGTTAAATACTATCATAAGCTTAAAAGGGGCAGCAATAGTTCAGTCCATAGGGACTTGGCTTGGGAACTTGAAGGTCACCGGTCCCACCGGTCCCACTCGGACCAAAAAAGAACGATGTGGACTGGCAGTTGGAGAATGCTGGTTCACATCCTTGACATTGCCGAGTTGCCCTTGAGCAAGGCACCAACCCCTAACACTGCTCGTTGGGTGTCGTGGCATGTGTGGCAGCCCCTTCGCTCATCTCCTCTACACTGTGTGTGTTTGCACACCAGTGTGTAATGTGAGTGGAAAAAAGAATTTCCCAATTTGGGATTAAAGTAGTATATAAAAATTAAAAAGCTTGTCCCAATTATTTCACCATAAACATAAAGCTTTTGTCATATGGGAGATTCAAATCTCTTATCACCAATTCACCTTAATAGAGAGGGTAGAGATCATTTTAAAAAATATTGCTTCAAAATATATAGTTTTTTGGAGGGTCTTGGATAAGACTAGAGAGATATGTTAACCTTGCAGCACAAAAAAAAGTCTCATATCAGTGCTTCATTTTAGCTCACCTGCTTTTCCATTTTGTTCAGCTTTCAACTGTGTAAGAGAAAAAGAACGGAAGGTTGAGGGGCTTGTGTCCGGCTGGGGTTTGTGCGGTTTGACATAGGAGCAGGCCATCTGAGGTTCTGAGGCCTTGGATAGGCCCTGTTCCTCTACAGTTACTGACAAGTGACCGTTGGGAGAGGAGACAGAAGAGCTGGGGCTCTGACTGTCTGCAGGGAAAACCTCAACCTTCTGTTGCACCTGACAGAATGCTACCAGAGACTGCATGGCGTTGCTGAAGGTGTCATGATGCCGGACGAGCTGGCGGACCCATTTAGACAGACCTGAGATTACACAAAGGCACACACATCAGAGATAAATACTACCAAACACTGTTATAGTTATCTTACAGTGGATAACTATTGCCATCTAGTGTTCAAGATGAGAGGCTGACAAATGAAGTCAGCCAGTGTTCTCTGTAGACTGTATTCAGTACCTGTGATGTACTTGTTGGGATTATTCCTGTAACGGTCATCTACTAGAATTAGGGCGCCCCAGTCATTCCTGTGGCGGATGCACCTGTAAAATGAAGTTTGAAGGTTTGAGTATAAGTGACAGAAAAGTGAATCTTCCATAACACTGCAGCTGTAGGGGTCACATTTACCTCCCCAGGGCCTGGTTTAGAGCTCTGTAGGCCTGGATCTCGTACCAACGATTGCCAGGGAGGAGACCTCTGGACTTGCAGCGCTGGTCATTGTATTTCATCTTCAGTTCCACCTGAAACCACAGGCCAGTTTATTAAAAGATTATTAAGTGTCTATGGGACAGTGTCTGGATGCATGATCATTGAAATCAAACTGTTTTTCAGTTCAACCTGCCTTATATGCCAAACCTCAGTTATCAGTTATTCTTTTATCTTGTATCATCGGGTGGTGACTTTTTCTGGTTCATTTAGCTCATCAAATTGTATGTGACTAATAAACATATAACAGGAATGCTAATTGCATACTACAACAATATCATCAAATTACAAAATGATATAGCCAAGATTACGAAAAACATTTAGAGAATAAAACTGATTCAGTGTTTCTCGTTAATTACCTAGACTGTAGTAGCCTGTCAGACTAATAGTTTCATAATGACCTGAAAACATTTTTAACTTCTCATAGCTAGCTAGCTGGACATTTTGTGCCTTGTGCTATGTGTAATTTGCCAGACACTTCATGGGTTGTGTACTGTGACTTGGTGCCTGACAAATGCAGAAATACAACTAATGGCCAACAGTTGAACTGCAGCTCAGATAAGACAATCCATGCATGAGTATGGCTTTGCATACATGAGTATGTGTATATGCATGTGACAAAATGAAACCCAGCTGGGTGTGATGGATGTGTGATGTAGTCTAGTAGTGTAGTTCTAGTCTCTCGGTATAGATTTAGTTGAAACTTTGAACTAATGCAAGATGGAAAGCACCCGGAGTTAGGAGTGAAGGTATTTGAAAGTAGAATACTTTGGAGCTAATGAGAAAAAGAGATTTATTTTCAGGCGTCACACAAACTGAAATTAATTTTGGTAATTGCTTCTACTTCTTCTTTGTCCATGTTCTGTGTCTCTACTGTATACTTTTAATAAAAAGGCACAGTGGCTGAAGGAATAGTTAAGTTTCTAGTTAACATGGAACTACTACATATATTGAAATAAATACTTGTTAGCTAACTAAATGTGTGCCCTTGTAGACAGATTTGTTCTGAAAGGGGAGCATTGGGGCTAAAGAGAGGCCATGACAGAAGAGAGTGGAGATAGGAGGGGGCAGACAAGGTGGTCTAGGTGACATGAAGCATCCCTGCACAAAAATGCCAAGAAAGCACCCATCCATTTGCATCTGTCGCTGCTGATTTTAGCGCTAACCTTTCAGAATTGACAAGTGAAAAGTTCAGCTGGCGTCTGACGGGATGCCATGCAGGGCAGGCAGCTGAACGGGGCTTTAACTGCTTTTGACAGGTACCATGTGTACGCCCTGAGCCACCAAACACGGGGCCGTGGCAGGTACAGCCTGTTCCCTCGCGCGCATCACGCAATGCCGCTGTGGCCTGTCTGGGCTTTTGTACATAAACAAACAAGCGGAGTCACAGGAAATCATGAATGTCGCCCCAAAGTCGGACTATGACTAATAACACCTTACCTAAGAAGCATGCACCCAACTGAACAACACCTGCCACCATGGAATAACCTTATCACTAATACTGGAAGACTTTAATAGTGTGTATGATGTAGGCTTAGGCTTGGCAGGAGATTTAAATTTACAGGTTTTATCTGTATAATTACAAGTAGTGCATGCTGTCAGTGGGAAGCAGCTCATATAGTCATGTCACAGAAGGTCCTGTTAATGCTGCTGGCTTCATGGTGAGATGTTTGCCAATGTATGAGACACCGGGGCAGTTAAAGAATCTACTTCTAAACCCGCAGCTTGGACAGAAAGGCCAGTAGCCTCAAGCCGACAGTGTCATCTAAATCCAATCACAGTCCATTTCAGCGTTCGAGCCATCACATCCCTAGTCTGTACCATGTCACTGTCCAATCTAACATGACAGGTTGCATATGTGAAAAAGCCAATTCTGGCTGCTAGCAAATCTCGCAAATGTGCAAGAAACCACAAGCTAGAAGGGATTAGTTAAAATGTCAGGAGATCACTCGCTTGCTTTGGCCTTGTCCTCTACAGCTACCTGTTCATCCCTAAAAACATATATTTGACCACTAGGCATGATTCGCAGCTGAGCGCATCGGTTTGAGCTACATTTTACACAGGGTGTGTGTATGTGTGCGTCAGTGTCAGTGTGCACGCCCCTGGCAGTCTGGGACATCTTGTGCCTGTCACTGAGATTGCTGAGCGCCTCATCTGCCACATAAGGCTGAGCTGACAGCTGAGTGGCGCGTCTTGAAGACAGTGTCCACATGTCTGTGTATATGTGTGCATGCACACTCATAAGGGCATCAGACTATCACACTGCTTTCCAACATGCTCATGGATCAGCTCATACCAAGGATAAACACAGAATCCTACTTATTCTTTGATAGTGTCTTATCTTCTTCTAAAGAGTGGGATTAAAACAGAACATCAGTGAACAGAGAGATCAAGTTTCGAATTTAACCTATATGTTGAGGTTAAGGCCTACTGTTGCACAATGCATACATTATGAGTAGTAATTAATGGTGTCTTAGTCTCAAGAACCAAAATCTCAGAATTGTTTCAGTCCCATGGGTGTTTTGACGTAAACCTGGGAGGTTCACATGGTGGGGTTTTTGACACAAATTTGTATCAGTTTGGCAAGTTTTTGACTAATTCATGGGTATTCTAATTCTAACTTGTCTAAGCCTCAGTAATGTGAACACTGAATGGGAGGGGTTTTGTTTTTTGCTCATTGTCTTGTGATATTGATCCCTTTAAGACTCAGCATTTATTCTGACTTGACCCCCATTATGGACCCTGCCTTGACTTGATCTGTGAACTGCTTGGACTTACAAGGCAGCTGGATTCGTAGAAAATATAATCTCGCAAATCCATCTAGTCAAACTTCAAGGTATGCACATGTGGCCGAACACAGACGTTGAACCAATTCATGAACCAATTTATTTCAGTGACAGAAAAGCAAAGAATGGCACCTTAGGCTTTTCTTGATGGAAAAGACATTTCTGCTCTTCTCCCATAATAGTTAGATTTACCAATTGGCTCTACTGGCAGCAGGGCTCTCCTAGTGTTGACTGAATTTAGTCCGGTATTGACATTGATGGACAGATGGTTCATCCGATCACCAAGTATTTTGCCCTTTTCCTCAGAGTTTTATGCCAGCTCCTTACCAGACGGTTTTGTGAAAGAAACATCTTGTGAAACAAACCATCTAGCACATCAGGTTCTGCTGGATCAGGACTTATTTCAAACATTATTTATGTGGTCAAAATACTGATTGTGCACCAAGTATTGAAAAACTTTTTAAGAACAGGAAGCTGGCACTGAATTACAAGGTTAAATTCATAGTCTTACTATTTTATCAGATCTTTTAGTCTTTGGCTTCTTTCATTAAAAAAAGAATGTCGACTAATGTGACTCTCTAAAGCTGGCCTGTGGTGCCGACAAGGATAGTACAAGTGATGATCATGTATTACATGCCTTCATTCAGTGGCTGATGATAAACCCATATGTACAGTGTCTCGAGTGTGCCTGCAGCATCCATTGGCGTCTCTTCTTGATGATTTCATAAACTCTGCAACATTCCTCAAAAATCCCCTTTATCCAGCCATTTTACATGCTCACAGGCCTTAGAATTAAAATGCACTTGTGGTTGTCTTTAATAAAGGGAAGCAGCAAGAGGTTTGCTGAGCCTCTCATTAAACTGAGAGAGATGCCTTATCAGTTGTAAGTGTCTTTTTATTGCTTGTTAAAGCCACTTATTGTTCGACTCACTCACGCAGGACGTGACTGTTGACTGTAAAACATGCCATTGGAAAAACTCAACATAAATGTAATACCACCTTTGGCAGGGCTTTCTCTGCAGAGGACTTTTCAAGTTCAACCTTTGATCTTTGTCACAAACACAACAGGCCAGTAAAATGCCATGCTATGTGCTTAGGCTGTAGAGTCTGAGAGTTATGCCTGTCTGGGAATGCAAGCCATGCAGGCATCTAAAGTGCTGGAGTAGTTTAAATGGAGAGAAGCTGGGCTTACACCTCTTATCCTAGCAATGGGGTGCTGCCGTGTGAGCGTGGCATAGAATGAATGAATCATTATGTCTGGGTCCATTTGTGCTCTTAAGAGAATGTGTACATGTTAGCACTAGTGCATGGAAGTGACAATGTAGAAGAAGTCACACATGTGTATGTGTGCACTAAGGGCACTAGTTTCAGAGTGAGAAATGTGGTATAAATATGATTAAGTGTGAGTGAAAAAAATAACCTGTAATATATTAACACTGTTAAACTGCTTCCGAAGAAATTAGGGACTTTAAGCATTGACAGTTGAGGGGGCCACTATGGCGTTATAGAGAAGAAAAAAAAGCTTCACACTGTGCATGCAAGATCCTATCCCGACACTTCTTGACATTGTAGTCGAACGGTCTATTACCAGAGAACGCCAGGTTTGCAGTACCCGGGAGTTAAATGTTGCTTAGCAATATTCCATCAGCACATATGAAATACATGAAACAACCCATGTATTTAATTTCTGATGCAGCTGTTTAGACCATGTACATTGATCATTAGAGTAGACGTATTAGGACCTTTCTGATTTAGCTCAACAGGTGACTGGGTTCTGCTTTGCAGATGTTTCGACATAATTTACTTTTGCTGTCTAAAAACTAATTTGTTTGTAACAACCATATAGATCACTGCATTTAAACAATCATACAGTAGCATGCATCATTATCAGAAAACATTTTGCTCTACAAGATGGCACAATGAATCCTGTATTTGCTATCCAGTAGTGGATACACTATTGCATTTGTTTCTGTGTGTGTGTGTGTGTGTGTGTGTGTGTGTGTGTGTGAGACAGAGAGAGAGAGAGAGAAAGAGTGTGTGTGACCCCTTAAAGAGCCTATTATCTCCCTAACAGTGTGCTGCAGCAGTATCTGTGATAGTTAAGTATGCTACAAGGGCTAGCTGCGTGTCTTTGACTGTCATTAGTGTCAGTGTCCCCATCCTCTCAGCAGTGTAATAGGGGTTAGCTCAAAGACCTTTACAGCCCCCAAGGGCATCTCTGGGGGCCGCACTGCCTCTGCCACTGAAAGAGGAGATAACAGGGGGAGGGAAAAGACAACTAGAGGGAAGAAAATGAGAAATGAGCAAAGCTGAGGATTAAGATGCAAAAAAGGGACAGAGAAAAATATAAATCAAGCACGGTCTGTTAGGTCTGACACACATTAACATGACCACCTCTACAAAATAAATACCTTTCGGAGGTCTGATCTCCATTACAAGCTATACAAACCATATTTAGATGAAATTTAAAGGTAGGTTGGAGCAAGTTTTTGAGGGCTGATATTTTTACTATCTGTAGCTTGACAACGTGACATAGACAACAGCAGCTTTAACTGGAAATAGACAAGATTGTTGCTTTAACTTATCATTATGAAGTAAATGTTGATTAAACACTGTAATGGCTACATGAAAATGACAGTTTAGTTTTGTTCACAGTAAAGCTCGCCTTCACTGTGCTATTTAGTCTGCCATGGGGCACGAAATCTCCCAGGAAATGAAGGCTGACTGGCAATCCAGTCAGGCTGGCAGCCTGGCACCATTTCTATCTAATTTCACGTCTCCATTATAAACTAAATGAATAAATTGTTGGTAGTTGTTACTCTGAAATAAACGGAAATTATCCAGTTGTCTTTGTGACAGTGGCACCAACAGTAATACACTTAGAAACGCTAGGGGCAGGAAAACTGTCTGTTTCCACTTTAAGTTGTCTCTGTTATGTTTGCACTCGTTCCCACTTGTCTGCACTAGCCATCTTTCAAATCTATGTCACTTTTTTCATTGGTCAGGAAGCCAGGAGATGAAATTTTCATCCGTGCCCTGATTGGGTGAATGGTTGGTGAGCCAGGTTATAAAATAAACCTAGACCCATTCGGATGGGAGTAATATGACAGATGATATACAAGATATCTGTCCTTCAGTCCAAACAGTTTGTTCATCTTCCCACTCATACTACTACATACTCATTTAAAGAATGTAGTATTTAATGGTAGTCAAGGAGGGAGCTTCGCAAAAAAAGAAAGACTTTGGTGTGACTTTTAAAGAAAGCATAAAGTCAAAGTGTCAGCAGTCACCACCACCAGTCTTGCCTACCTGATCCCAAAGCAGCCACAATTACGACAAGATGTGGTAGGAAACAGTCAGCTCTCTGATGAGCAGAGCACATGCAGTGAATAAACAAAGGCCGTTGATGTAGAGCAAAGAATATGCCATTAGAAATGCACGGTCAATTCACGCTTGGTCAGCTCCACCTTAGCCCTAACTAGCTTTGGCTCCCTCAGTCCTCCCCCTGGTATTTTGCTCCATCCACTCATATCCTGTCTTATTTTAGATCAGGCACATTACTTCATTGATGCCGCAGGGTTACAGCAAAACATTTAATTTATGATCCTGTAATGACTTTTAATAAAAGGAACGGGCCAATTTATTTATGATGATATGTATTTTCTTCTTTATTAAAGATATACGATTTAGTTTTGGGGAAGACATTTTAATCAGGAGAAAAATAGTCACTCATTCATTATGACACCGTAAACAAATTTAATAAACACAGTATCATCACAGGACAATGTCATACTGTTTTACTTAGCGTTAACCTTAATCCCCTCTGAGGACAGCTTGTTTATTCAGTTAAAGAAATACTGTATATCAAATAAAGATCACTAAGTTTTTATTATGAGCTTTTTAATCCTTATAGATATGGTAAATGTGTGAGTTTGAATTTATTTTGTCCCTGACAGTCTCAAAAACAATTAAACAGTCTTCTCAAGAAAAAGACATATTCTTCTGACCTGGAAGTCAATCACTACGCCCTGCATTGGCAACAAGACTCTTGTTTGAGAATTTGTGTTTCTTGGTTTTGTTATATTACCCTATGACCATAGGGACTCTGACCTGCCTGGCTTTAACAGGTGTGGTGTTTAATTTGACCAATTTGTTTTGTATGTCCTTAATATAATTTGCCATTGTCCAGAAGACGTTAAAATGGAGCCGATAACTAAAGTTGCTAAGGAGCGAGACATTGTGCTTCTCTCGTCTCTGTTGAGAGTTGAACATGGGCAGTATCATTCGGGGGGCTGACTAGTCTCAGACCCTCAGAGCACACAGAAGTCGTGGACAATGTTTTTTTTACATCTTAAACTTCAGTCTTTCTTTCATAGTCAGGGCCAGCCAACCAATGTGCAAGCACTGCTTCAGAGATGGATTTAAAGATATTAACAAGCAAATGGCCTTAATTTCAACACACATCATGGCACATCGGACCCAATCACAGCTGGAGGCACTAAATATGTGCAACTACTGCAAGGTTAATTGATTTGGGAGTAAATACTGATAATCCATATTGCCACACATGCCACATGCCAGATTTTTGGCCAGTGTGAAAGGGGTCGATGGGTCAATACCGAACAGTTATTGTATCTTACCTGATCAAGTCTTGTACAGTATTTATTGCTTGGTACGTTCTTCAATTCAATAAATTTAAATATAGCATTAACCTCCTTTCGTCACCCAGATGGATTCTATTGGATGGGCACAAATGGACTTTGAATGGATTTAGTGGTCGGGGTGAAACATGTTAAATGTGCACATCCACAAAGAATCAAAAACCGGCGACTTTTATGTTCATATCATACATGGTAAGAACTCTGACAGGACCTTCATTGCAGCATGCTTTAGACCATCTACTTGCTCCTAAACAGTAATGCCATTAGAAAATATAAAATGATATATGTAAATACATACATATTTTTGTAATTAAAAATGAAAATGAAAATTTAAAAAGAAATAAAATCAAAGAAAAAAATAAAACAGGATGCAATGCCCTGAGAGCTGACAGTGTTGAAACTGACAGCTCTGGCTAAGGTGAAAGGGTCTGGGAAGCTTCAATCACCCACACATCTTGCCACACTGACAGAACAGGTTAGTGAAAGCTTCGTCGTGCTCTGACAGGAGGATGTGGAGGAGTAAAGGGGAGGAGAGGTGGGAGGCGGGCAGAGACTCAAACTTAAAGGTCAACTTTATCTGCTAAGGACGGGGCAGACACAGCAACATCGCTTTGGGATTTTTTTTTTACGGATCACCAAAAAGAGAGCCTCTTATTTGATGCGGGTTGGTGTGTGCATGCGTGAGAATGTCTGCAAAATATATGTTTGTGTTCATTGTGTTCCAAAATGTTTGATCTAGGACATAAAATGAAGAAGTGAACACTAATGTTGTTATGGTAATTCTAGAGGATCCAGTTAAAACAACTGTGAGCAGAGTCTTCGGAAAGTCATTGCTCCCTGCCATAACCCCCCATAAAACCACAAACTTACCTTTGTAGATACGAAACAAACTTTCAGAAAGCTTTTCAGATTTGAATAATACCACCCCCATTCTGACTATGCCTGGCAACAGCTTGAGAGCCAAGTACACTATTGTTTTTCTCATAAGTGTCAGACTGCTGTGGCTACAGCATTTATGTCAGCTGCACAGACCAGCATACTTTTAACAAGGGACAACGGCGTTTCAACATTTGTAAGCATGAAACCACAAGATATTCTTAACAAGACGAGGTCAGTACAATGCTAAGCAAGACCTATTCTGTTGTTTGCGGCAAGAACCAACACAAAGGTCTTAATCTAGTCCTAACTGATGATTTCAAAACCCAGTGGATTGATTATTTTTGATGAAAAACAAAAAATGTCCTCACAAGGACTGGACGAATGTTTTTTTCACGCTGACTGCTACAGAACTTATCAACAAGGGCCAGTTATTGTAAAAGATGGATGGAAAATGGATCAATACTCACAGTCTATGGCCCAACTTCAGACTTGAAAGCTAGAAGTTTTGCCATGTTTTATGTCATTATAGCGTTTATTTTGTGGTTCAGCCTGCTGATTCACACGTTGGCATGTTGCTAGGCTAATGTGGCTACTCCCAGTCTGGGGTGATGCTGGACTAATGTTGTAATATTGAGAGACAGTAAAGAGAAACAGTGGGAATGTTAAGTCTCATTTGAAGGCAACAAAATAACGAATAGAAGGTTTGATGACAGTAATTGTGATTTTCATGTTGCTTTTTGTGTTTGTACTGCAGCTCAGAGAGCATTAGCTTTGTTGTTATATGAAGCCTGTTTAGTGTCTCAGACAGAGGGTCAATACAGCCCTGAAGCAGTGGACAATATGAGAAAGATAAAGTGCTTTTAGAGCATTATAGCAAGTAAATCTATTCTAGTAGTAACCCAACATAAAAGTATTAACCTGAAAATGAGAGTAAGCTAACCGTATCCTGGCTGTAGCTCCATTAATAAACTAAACCAATTTATCATACTTAATGAAAGAAAAAAAAAAAACTTGGCACCACTAGACTAGACTTTTATTAATTTCATGTACTGCTAAATGCTGGTGGTGATGACAGACTGATTATTTTTTGTACTAGGGCTGTACTGTAGTTATAGTCAATATCACTATACTGTTTAAGATGTGATATGGAGGTGATGAGTAAAAAATGCAAGAAAGACTGTCTTCACTTGATGGCAATTATCCCCAAATAATATATGATAGGCTATAAAATCATTCTGTTTACTAGTTGCCCAATAGCAAATGTTCAACAGGTTGGGAACTTCTGATCTAAACCAGTTATTGCAAGTTCTTTTGCTTTACCTGGAGGTCTTTGATGTTCGGGAAAGGAATTCCAATGGTGACCACTGCCCTGGCATTGTCATCTGTGAAGTCTAGTCCTTCGCTCACTTTACCCCTACAGACGGCGATCAGCAATGCACCATCTATAACAAAGAAATCACATACAGTATATATCAACACAGTAGAGCCCGACCGATAAGGGATTTTTAAGGCCGATACCGATACAAATATTTGGTCATTTAAAAATCCGATATTTCAATCTATCGGCCGATATATTTATTAAAAAAAATAATAATCCAGAAACGTGTAACAGAACATCAACAGATTTCTGTAACATTTGTTATTTGTAGTTATTTATGAGTCCTCACTGAAAAAATATGATAATGCAGTTTTGTTTGTTTTATTGTCACAACAGAACAGAGGAAAAAAAATGAAATAAAAATGCACAGCTGGCCTGTATCGCTGGTGTCTGTACACTCGTCTAACTGCAGTGAGAAACACTCGCAGTCTGCAATGTCTCTCCGAAGCTGCTGTGTCAAATCCTCAGTCATTACTTCTCAGCGCTGTGTAACTGTACTGATAGCTGAAGAGCTTTGATTGATGACAATATTTCTAGTTTGTTTTTAAAATCCTGAAACAAGGAGTCAGCTGCCTCAACGAAGGCCTCTTTTATCATCTGAGCACTTAACAAAGGAGAACAAAGAATAAATGGAGCGCCTGTCAGTCCGCACGGAGGGAATAACAAACTTGCGTCTGGAGGCCCCGTGCACACAGCGGATCCAATCCCAGAGATGGAGCCTGGGGTGAAGTGACAGCAGACGTGTTGCGCTGAACACCTGAAGACCCCGCCAGCAACGGCGGAGCAGCGACCATCCAACGTCACCGCGAGCCGGGAGAGACCAAGGAGCCAGGCAGTAAATAACCCTTGTTGGGCCCTGGGCCTTCTCCAGACACAGGTCTCAAACAAAGAGAAGGCCTGTAAGTGAAATCAAAGCCTAAACCATTACCACGAGGAGCTGCAGAACAAAGAACGGAACTGAGGCCGACAGAGGTGTGAAAAACGTGACGTAAAGTACGACCCACCCAAGACGTTCATCTGGTCCCCATTGGCTGTGAGCCCGGAAGCTCCGCCAGGATCACCATGACGTCACTCCCAGGTTAAAAGTGAGGAGACCCCAAATTCACGTTGCAGTCCAGGGAGCATTAAGTTGTGGTGAGACCTCCGGTTTCACGCGACCGCGACCATAAGGGTGCATTTTTTTTAAACGTTTTTCCATTTTTGTTTGAGCTAAGCCAGTTCCCTCCTCGCTGGACGAGACAGACTGTTTTTAGTTTTACTTTCATTTTTGTCAGAGTACTCGTCATTATTGTTGGATCCAGGAACGCTGCACAACCCAGCGTTCCCTCACCGCCTGCAGAAGGAAGAGATTCATCTTCAGGAGGAGAAACCCTATTCCTTCCTTTTAGTCG
>OMLP01012456.1:15439-29211 GCA_900302685.1 Spondyliosoma cantharus
AAGACCTGTATGAACACAACGACATTATACACACAACACATGCCCACAAATGTCTGCACACATTTTAGCACTGGCACATATACACAACTGAATACACACACACACACACACACACACACACACACACACACACACACACACACACACACACACACACACACACACACACAGACGCACAAATTGGGGGTGTTATCTCCCACACCTTCCCAGTGTTCATTGTGTGTTAATCTGAGCAGTAATCTGCAGAGTGGGCAGATTATCATCTGACAAGCACCATTTTGAGGTTTGTAGGATTACGCAATCAACTCTCTCCTCCCACAAGAACATCACAGGATACAATGCAGACACACACACTCACACACACACCCGCACACTTAAATGCACTAAAATCTGACGCTACTAGAACAGTGAGGGGATGTCTTTCTTTGTTTTACGGCACAAACCTTTGCAGAACGCTACGTGACACCGACTAAAACCTACGTCTCTCAACTCTCTCAGATGACTTGAATTCAGACTGAGAGTCATCGTGAGTCAAACTGAAATGGTCAAAGACCAAACATTAATTTGAAAACACCCACGATCTGGAGGAAGGTGAGCGACTACCAGAGGTTGAATGAGAGAAACTGAGAAACGCGAATGAATGGATGGAAACAGAAAAAGGGCGACGGATTGAAGGCTGCGACCTCTCAGTGTTACGAGGTGTCAGTCTGTCTCCGTCACCATGACAGGTCTGCAACAGTGGGGAACCCTGAACGCCTCCGTCCACGCCGCTGCTCACAGGGGCTTCACATGCTTGACAGACAGAGCCAAGGGCTGTCCTGTCCACAGCATATCACAGCCCTACGGTCCGACTGCCTATCGAACGCCAGCAGCCCACACTCCTGTTTTCATCACCTCAACAGTTTGATGCGGAAGAAGAGCAGATTTGACGGCCTGCGAGGAATCTGAGAAATGAAAGTTGTACTCGTTTTGAGAAATCAGAAGCCGAGCTGTTCAAATTAGATTCCTGACTGCCGAGCGGGACGCCGGAGACTTCTGCATGTCTGTAACAGACCGATTCCTTCATTTTTGAGACGCGAACGCGCCAGAGGTGTGCCGTGGAATCGGCGCACGTAGGCGCAACAAATTGTCCTGTTACAGTTTGTTGTCCAATATCACGGTGGGGGGAGGGGCGCGCACACTTTCGCTTCAGCTTTCCCTCCGGACGTTTTCGGGAGGGAGCCGAGTTATTTTTGAGGCCGTTTTGTCTGTCCAATTTAATACGATCCAATATAGCAGCTCTGCAGCAAATTCTTTGTTAAGCCCATAACGTTCAGTTTTGTTGACACGGTGTCAGAGAGGTATTGATCCGACTCCGAGACTCCGCGTTCTCCGTCGTTGTATTAGTTTGGATTAAGAGGTGTTTCCAGTCGTGCTGTTTCGATGCAACACCACCGCTAATCTAAACGGTGCGTTTAATTGCGTTGGCTTGTACAGGTGCAGCTGATTTAAGTATAGAAGAGCGAAGAAGATCCTGAGAGTTGTGCCGGGAAAGTGTGTGTGTGTGAGAGAGAGAGAGGCATCCTGTATTTATCTGAGAGTCAAACTGACATACTTTCTGAAAATTGAAAGTCACAAAGAGTGGCTTCTCAAGCAAATGTTTTCACGACTTTTATAATAGTTCTGTAGGGCTTTAGGAGCCCTGTGCATGTGTGTGCTAAGAAAAATAACATAAAATATCTCTACATTTGTATTTTTTCTTACATTTTCTTACAGGAAGTGGCTCAAGACCAACCACATTATGGAAAGAAAATGTCCGTATTTCAGAAACTAGGAGGAGCACAATCAAGTTTTTGGTACATGAAGTCATAACAAGTTGAATATCAACGCACAGTAAGAGTTTTTTTTACTGTAGTTGTACTGTTAGATACTTTCCTCGTGTATGTCCTGAGACATATCCCAACAAACGCTGTGGCATTTTTCCTAAATATAGACTTTGGGGAACAAATTGGTTAAGATTTTTCTCATTTTCTCAAAAGTCGAGAAGACAGCGAGGGCGACAAGGCAAAAAGGGAGAAGAGGGAGGAGGTTCTGACAGGTGGGCTGTCAGAATTATGTTCAGTTTACACTTAGCACTTCTTTATTCTACCAGAACATTACCTGACCTTGCGTTCTGATTGAGAGGACCCGAGGTAAAGCCGTGACGTCGAGTTGAACGCTCCCGTCTCGCAGCTCGTCAAACACAGGGGCCTCCAGTAACGTCACTAATCGCCGCATTTAATTTGCGGTGATTTACAGAAACTGAACCTCGTTAGAGATATCAGCTGCACCTGTGATTTTCCTGCCACGACAAGTCAAAATGTGAAAATGTGATTCATTTGAGGGCGCGATCGAGAAAACAACGCGCTCACGCGCCGGCAACGGCTGTTAAGATTCTGGGAGTGAAGATCAGAAGACGTTTGCGCAGAGGGCCCGACGGAAGAAGTTCAGGAGCCGCTGGTTTAAACAAACACGCGTTAAGAGCGACACATGTTCACAAAGCTCTCTGTGCTGTTCTGCTCTCCTGTGTCTCTTCCTCTCGTGTCCCCGTTTGCCCGTCTGTGTGGGCTTCCTTTGCCTCTCGCTTTTTTGTTTGTATTCGCCACTCTGCCTCTGCAGCGTGATGGCTGAGGCTGTGATTTTTATCCTCCCAACATTCTAGTAAATACTCAGACAAAACGCGGCGCGCTCCGAGGAGCCTCGGGCCAGGGCAATCAATCAGGGAGAAAACAACACAGAGATCAGGCTGTTTCTGCTCCATAAAACAGCCTTCAGAACAACAGCAGCCATTCAGTGTCTGGGATGTAGAATTAATACTCCCTCGCTTTCTCTTTCTGTATTTTTTCCGCCGTCCTCCCTCTCAATCACTATATCAAAGAAAAAAGAAAAAAAAAACCTGGTGGTGGATGAGAGAGGCAGCGAATGTGAAACAACTCCAAAACCAAAACAGGAACTTGGATCCTGAACCTCTGTAATGCAACTGAAAGTGAGCAGCAGAGTGTTTTCTTTACTTACAGGCTATAGGATCAGGGATAATGCTGTATAAATATTTGATGGTTTCCTAGCAGGGTCTTATATGGCTGAGAGAGTGCAGCATTAAGCTTGATGATCAAAGCATGCTTACACACACGCGCGTGCACGCACGCAGTGGCAAAGTCACGTGCACACGTAAACAGCAGCGCATGCATGCAGTCAGGTACGGCCGACGTGCACATAAACAGCCGTGCACACACACACAGACACACGCACACGTGCAGCGCAGACTGCTCTGTCTGTCTGTCTGTTGCTCTCTGCACTGCATTGGGTTTCACTTTCTCTGTGCGCTTGGCTTACAGATGTTGATCATGTCTCGCTGAGCTTGCAGTGAAAAGACAGATTCTTTACATCTTCGAGACCGCCGCTACTCTCTCTCACGGCAACTCGTTACGCTTTGATAAAACTGCAGACGAGCTTTGAACGCCCGCAGAGGCTGCGAACGTTGGAAGGACCCGTGAAGTTTTGTCGGAAAGCATTTTTTATGTTTTTGGGGGGTTTGCCGATATATTAGCTATTGGAAATATTGTTAAACGAGTGTCTCGAACGCGACAACGTGTTTCCTCTGGTACGGAGAGCGATAGCGCTGCCAGGGAGACTGTGTTAAATTGCTGAGCTGTTATGGCTGCCCCCTCTACACCTCTAAAAGAAAGTGTCCAAATTTTTCTCCATCTAGCAAGTGTTAAAATGTCAGCCGGCGTATAATCTTACAGCGATCAACCCCACCGAGAGCAGAGAGACAAAGAGTGTTTTTCCCTTTCTGAGACGTATGCAGATGGCAGCTGATGTATGATATTAACCTTTGCTATTCTAACTCCTGTCTCCCTCCCTTTTTCTCTCTCTCTCTCTCACACACACACACACACACGAGCGTGGCATACTAATCATATCGATCCACCTTTAGAGAGACGGCCCTGTCGTTTTTTTCTCCCTCCTGGTCAAAAATCTCCGCGTGAGTATTTAGGAAATGATGCAAAATCCTCCCATATTTTATTGCGCAAGTCGAGATATATTATAAGCGCGCAATAACTTTCCCCGGCGCGTCCCATTTTAAGTAAACCTGCCATATGTGCGGCATATTTTACACAAATTAATTTGATAAATGTGTCAGTCCTCGAGTATTTTCCTCGCTTCGGATTGCTTGTCAGTGGCAACATTTTTTTAGACAAATGGGCTCCTCGGTTTTTAGTGTCGCTCCTCTCTTTGTCTACTGAATCGTCAGTTTTAGCGAGGAGTCGGGGGGGGGGAGAGAGAGAGAGAAAAAAAAAAGAGCAGAGGGAGGATGAGAGAGGAGGCAAAGTATAAAAACAAATTGGCGCAGAGGGATGAGAGTGAGATATCAAAAGACTGGATGGTGAGGGATGAACGAAATAGAGTATCAGACGTGCCGCGGTCTCCGAGGTCAAGGTCTATATCACTCTCTGCTGCTGAAACAACAACCGCCACAACGAGCACCGGGGAGCCGACCAATCTGGAGCGACTGCATTGTTCGCTATCTGCTGAAGAAAACAGCTCGGTCTTCTCTCTTCCTCTTTTCTTGCGCACACACAATCACTCCTCACTTCATATCTGGAGAGAGAGAGAGAATAGAGCGTGTTCCTTATTGTCCCCTTAGTGGTGATGTGGGGGTGTGTGTTAGGGCTTGATTGTTACTGGTTTACATAAGGGTATTAAACTCTCGCACAGCCCTATCTATCTGAGCCAGGCAGATATATTTGTGTTGTGGCTCCTTTATGCATTTGTTATTTCCAAAGAGGATTGGGATGCACCAGTGGAAGAGAGGATAGATAGCCTGCTGATATTACCCTCTTCCTCGCTCACTCCGCTTCCTCCTTTTTCCCTCTGAAAAAAAAACAAAAAAAAAAACAACCCCGAACTCTTGTGCGTTTGTGTACATGTGTGCGATTATCTTTGTGTGTGCGTGTGTGTCGCCTCCAGAAAACAAAAGCGGGTAATTAATTAAAGAGAAGTGCACTTTGGCGCCATTGTCCTGTTCAACAACTCTAACGGCATTCAGCGAAACAGCATTCAGTGATATTACTGGTAATAATAGCTGCCGTTTTCAAATCTGAAATTAGGGATTATTAGCTAAACATTGTGTAGATGCGTTTAGCCGAACACAACATAATGTGCAGAGAAAAAGGTCTACTGTCTATTCACAAGTCAGACCAAAAAAAAAAAAAAAACATACTGTGCAGTGCATTTACACAAGTACTGTGGGGCGAACACGATGTTCTGTCTCTACTGGTTCTGCTCTTTCTCACTTTCTACCGCTTGTTTGCTGCATTTAAGGGCAAAATGATGAACTTTGCACACCACTAAACAGATATTAGCTATTTTAGATGGATTGTTGAGATTTTTACATACAAACCAATCGGCGCGTAAAGTATGATTCATTGTTTCAGTCAAACGCCGTGTGCACATTACTGAGCGGCGTGTTAGAGCGCTTTGTCATAAAACTTTTCATCAACAAGTCGTTTAAAGGATTGCAGTTTCTTACTTTCGCTTTTCGTTTGGATGGAGGTTTAGCAGTCAAGTTTCTGTGGGTTCAGGGGACCGACCCGTCAAAGAAGTCTAACTGTAGCTTCAGAGCTGGCTTGATAACATCAGCCGGATTCAGAAATGAGCCGCTGTGTTTTTTTGTTCACGGTTTGAGGGTCTGTGAACCCTGCGGCTGGGAGGATGGGACTTCATGAGCACTGCATACAGTCACAAGAGCTAAGCTATCCGTTGACGACGAGTAAAACCCCCACAAGTCTTTTTTTTTTGTTCGTCTTGCAGGTGTTTGAGATGCAAAGCGTTGGGGCTTGTAGTTGTAGCAATAGCTTTCTGAAAGGGGCTATTCTGCCATCAAGTCCTCCTTGCTGGTCCAAACCTGCTGATCTGATGTGAATAATTACACGATGACACTTCAGATATAATCTGCTTTCTGATCTCCAGCAGTGGTTAAGGTTTGGTTCAGCTCAGACACATAAAAGACTTGGGTTTAGGTTTGGTTTCAAACTACGTAATGGTTTAAATTAAAGGAGCTTCGTCATCATTGTCACTGTAATAAACATTTGTTTGTAATGAATGTTGCTCAGGTTTGATCTGATGATCTGTCTGATGAGTTTGCATTAAGTCAGCTAACTCATTATCTTAGTTATGTTCAGTATAAAATGTTAAACTCTAACCATCTTTCTAGCTTCGTTATAACCTGACGGTGATCATTTAGCTAATAATTTCCCCTCGTGCTAACGTTAAAGTAACCTTAGCTTGCTTCCTCATAGACCTCTGATAACTTAGCAAACAAAATATTTATGTTGTGTTGCTTTTTCCTAATGCAATACAAATTGGATTTGGCCTTGTCGGCGCAGGTTGCTGATGTAGGACACTTTTTTCTGCCGGAGGGCTTAGTCATGCACTTAAACGTAAACACAAGTTGTTCTGGGCCGTTTGCTCAAACAACCGCCGCGCCTGTTTTTCTTGGGAGGTCACTCTCCAGTCTTACAGTAGGCATCTGTAACTTTTACTTCCACCCCTGATTATACACAAATACATCCAAAACTACGAGCCTGAGATACTTTTTTAAACGCGCCCTTAACGTGCACATCCCGGAGAGGGCGGCCGTTATTTTAAGAATCCCCCAATCTGCGTTGCGTCTGTGTGCTTCTGAGGATCAGGCAGGAGAGGTTAAATCAAAGTGGAGTCAATAACTTCATCCCGCCCTCCCGGTCTGCTCCGCTGTGCTGCTGGGAACGCCTGCTGCTCGCTCTCTGGCTCGTGAAAGAGGAGGACAGGATGGGGTTCAACACTTTCACAAACACTAAAGGAGGGGAGAGTCGTGCTGCTAATACAGAGGATGATCTAAGACTCTGGCACGCAGATGTAAAGAGACACACACACACACACACACACACACACACGGCGAGGGAGAGAGAAAGGCTTCCTCACTGTGTCTGAGAATGATAATGAGCTAAATTCTCTTTTCTCCCAACCTGAGAGCCTGAGTCCAGTCATGGCCACAGCCCCGGCTAAATCAATATCATCATCCATAATCTTTATTGTGGGATGAAACACAGCATAAATCAGCACAAAGCCCTTCACACATCCCTCTCTTTAGCAGTCTCCGATTGCATGCAGCAATCTCTTGGGCCGACAACACTTTCTTTTTCCTTTCTTGTGCAGAGAGGTTGTCCCTCAGTGTCTTCGGTCTCGCTAACACCTGCACATGCATCACATCAGATATTTGCTTCCTGGTTTTAACGTCTGCTGTCTGCAGCAGGTGTGGGAAGAGAATGGATGCTACCCTCTACCTGCAGGAGATTGGTGGAATGGGATGATGTTTAATTGTTAAATCTTCCATGGAAAAGTGTGAGTTTAAATGTCTGGGTGCACGTGTGTGTGTGCACGTGTGTGTGCGTCTCCCAGCTCTGCTCTCTTTGAGTGCGAGCGTGAGTAATGAGGTTTGCAGAAGAAAGCTTAGCCAAATCCTCTCATCAGTCTTCACTCCTTCAATACCCAATCAGCAGGCTAATTCAATACCCAATCACAGGGCTAATAGCATACAGCCAAGAGGAGAACCAATGAGAGCTCGGCTAATGGACCTTGGGGAATAACTAGCTGCACAAAAAGTTAGTGCAAAAAGCAGGCAGAATTTCTTTTTTCTGTAAAAGAAAATGTAGTGTCTAACGATCTCAGCCTGGTGTCCGATCGGCTGCCACTGTAGCTGCGAAGCCGAGGGAAAAATCTCTCATTAAACTCTTTCAGACGTTTGTGTCGACTCGTCTGAGGGTTGAGCGCGAGGCTACGTTCAAAATCAGCAGCCAAAATCTTTAAAAAAAAAAGAGAGATTTTTTTTTTTTTTTTCCCAGTATCTGACTTTTGGAGCTTGTTATGTTCTGAAATTACAGCCTTGTATCAGCGTTACAACGGCGCGCAGCTCTGTGACATTTAACATGCAAACAGATTCGCATCTCCCTCGCTCAATTTTTCCCTCCGGAGCTGTGAGCGGTGGGTGCATAAGTGCATGGGGGGCTGCGGGAGTGTCCCGGCCATTGTAGTGTCACAAATCCCCCCCTTCGCTGACATGCACTGAATAAACTGTCACAGGCGTTATATAGTGTCTCCATAAAGCCTACCATCAAACAGTTACTACCTCCATCGCTTCAGTCCACTGCACCAACAACACAAACAAATCACACCACGCTGCGTCGCCCGGGTGTTCAGGTGAGCGCGTGTTTGTGTGTGTGATATGCTGTAAAGTGGGGTTCATACATGACTGTGTTTTCTGATATGATCATACACCATATAACCTTCTATATCTTGCTCGGTTGCAATCCATATTGACCTCCCTTCCTCAAACCCCCCCACCCACACTAAAAGCTTCTCGGTGCGTTTCATGGCGCATATACAGTTTCCTTCCTTTTCCTTCTGTTTCTCTGTCGCCGCTCGGTTCTGTGCTCGGTCATTAAAGGAGAACACGCGATTCCTTCGGCTGATTTTATGTAAGCAGCTAGAGTCCGTCATAAAGGCAGAAGAAAAAAAATGGAGAATCTGCTTTAAAACACTGTAGGAGAGGAGAAAATGTGCATATTTGTGGGCGTGTTTGCTGTTGTTGACGGTGTGTTTATCTTTACAGAGCAGACACCTTGAAGAACATTGGATTCGCTTCATGTCCGGTTGGTAGCATGTAGTTTAATAATGTGAAAATCTTGTGCAAAACATACATTTTTAATGTGTTAACGTCACCATTATTTCATCACCCTTCCGTACAACATACAGAGAAATCCAGAGATGAAACAAGACATTTGATTCAAAACGCAGCATGTTGTGCTGCAGTCTAGGCCTGCTCACTACACGATTACTGTGGCCGAATGTGAATTCACGACAACGATGTTACTGCGACATTATAGAAATTTGGGGAAAAACAGCGAGCAATCAGTTCTGTCTTTAACTTTGTTTACTGTGAGCTTTGTCTCTTTTTTGGCCAATAAATGACCGTAACTGTAACTTTTAAAGAAAAATTACTAAAAGGAAACCAGATGAACCCACAAACCGTAGAAGCTCAATACACCAAACATCTTTGTTGGATTATTCACACAATACTATCATATATAATACCACTGCCGTCCACTGCACTCTGGGACGTACTGACACTGACTGAGTTCCAAGTCTGAAACTGGAGTCCGCTGACATAAACACATCTGACGTCACGGCAACATGGTGGCAACACAGTTAAGAATAACCTCCTCATCAATTTTCACTCATGTTGTGTTTGTGTTGTGAAATTACAACTTTGTAGTTGCGCTGGTCTGTTAAAATTATCCGCGGATGTCCATGTTTTCATGAGCGGAACCACAGGGACGCATTTAGTTTGGAAGACACGAGTACCGACTCAGAAACACCGACTTCTGACTCGCACGATGTCGAGCACGTTCCCGAGATATGTAGGAAGGCGAGCCTGAACACGCCACCGCCGCAGCCTGAGAGGCATCGAACATCACACGCTAATGGCACGCTGTACGGCGGTGTGAGAGTACGCGGAGGAGGAAATTTCCCTTTAATCTTCTTCACGGCTACATCATCTTTTATTGGTGGACAAAGTGAATCTCAGCCCGCAGCCTCGGCCCCGTAGAAATGACAATTGATTTGCAGGTTATTTCCTGCTTCCTGTGAGCTAATTGAAATAAAGTGGGACGGCGGACTCGGGCTCTGCAGCATCTATCAATACTGCAGTCGTACAGTAGAGAGAGCCTCGTGCCCACTGCTGTGCCTGAACCGGGCCCACAGAATGCTTGCCTCATTGTTCGGCTCATCATCCATGCGTGTGTTTTATGTGCGTCGGTGCTTCCTGGTGTGTGAACCACCTTTTAATGACTGTTAGTGAGCCAAATAAGGCAGAATGTATGGCTTATGAATATATATGCTCCGTGCGTGTGCTCGTCCTGCTTGTGTCTGAGCATATAGCCACGGCCTTACAGTAACGGGATTACATTAGATTTATATTTGGGATTACAATTGGGTGCACCCAGCAGAGGAGAATTATGGGTATTTCAGTACATATGTGAGAATCCAGATTTGCAATGACGTTTCCCCTCCGACACACACATATAAACACATGCGTGCACACACACACACACACACTGATTAGTTCATAACGCCTTTTCTCATCAATTTAATTATGGTAAACATACTATAGATGAATATACAGTATCCAGCAGTGCACATCTGCCCGGGCATATGTACAGCAGGAGAGAGGGAAGGAGGGAAGGCGACAGAAGAATAAGTGTTGACGTGTGTGCATGCGTCCATGTGCAAGCTCAGGAGCTGCGTTTTATTTACTTATAATGTTCCAGCTGTCGTGAGCAGCTGGATCTCACACAGATTAAACTGGTGAGTGTACGGAATCACACAGTACAGTACGGTGTCCTCACTGGAGGAGCAGAGTCTTTACTCACACGCTCCCCAAACCCTGACGCCTCACATTACCCCGGCTGGAGACACGACGTTCGTTCTGCAGACTTACGTTGACTTAAACTCCAGGGTTTGATTTTAACTTCGTGCACGGCATACGCTCTAAAAAAAACGCGGAGACTTTTTTTTCTTTAAACGCACCGTATTTTAAGAAAAGGGTGATTTCCTCTCCGTTGAATTTTAAAATGGCCTTCAGGAGACGAGTTTAATCTACAAAAAACGTTTTGTTTTATTTACCTTTAAACAGCAGCTCCCCGTTCTGCTTCTCCTCTCTCACACCACTGTAACGATTTCAGCCAGTGTCTTCCAATGGTCCAATCAAACTCTCGTTAGACTGCAAGATACACTGAATCATCATTAAATCTATCTGCATATTACCTGTGCTGCTACAATTAGCTATGAATCTCATTTGAATCTCATTTAAATTCCTCCTATGAATCTCAATTAAACATAGAGATTCAAACAAACAGGCATAGCACTGTAAATATGGATGTGTACACACACACACACACACACACACACACTCTCTCTCTGCACCTGCTGTTATCATTGCTGTTGTTTTAAATGTGTTCGGTTTAATTAATTTGTTTTGATACTCAAGACAAATCCTTTACAAATCCTCATGTGGTAATTAACAATTATCGTACATTTAATAAGCACACTGAGATAATGAAACAATTAGAGAGAAACAAGCTGTTTAAAGATCGAAGCAGCGCTTTGAACTAGTGTATATGCTTTAATTGTCTTTCAGTGGCTTCCGACTTCAATGAGGCAGCAGATCATAATAAACGTCCTCACAGCTTACAAATCAAACACCCTTCAAAGCAGAATTACAAACCAATAAATTATTACTTGTAGAAAGTATAAGCTTTCAGCGGCGCTGTAGTACCGAAATGCAAACACTCACACACATACACACACCCGTGCACACACACTGCCTTCCTCTCTGGTGTTATCACAGGGGCCAATTAGCGGGCCCCGGCTTTCTGCTCAGGCGTGCGTCAGGGGACCTATAGGGAGCCCGCGAGGCTGCGAGAGGCCTCAGGGTAGCAGGAGAATTATCACTCTTTTCATCTCTCCGTCTCTTACGCATCCTTGCATACACACATCCACTATCTGCTCGCAGCGAGAGCGCAGAGAGAGCTGCTCCCTCTCTTTCTTTCTTTCTTTTCTTCCTCTCTCCCCTTCCCTCGCTCGCCCTCCTGACGCTCGGGCCTCCAGAGCAGCGAGACAAAGGACGATCCCGAGCGCCACGGCATGCAAAATACTTGTGGTGGCCAACGAGGTCCGATAAACATATGCATAACCTCCACGCGCGGATGCGTCAGTCGATGGAGTTTATTCGTGACCTTTGACCCATCTGAACTGTAAAAAGCAGGACAACTTTGTGTGTGTGTGGGTGTGTGTGTGTGTGCACGTACTTTCAGGTAACAGAAAGTCAACGTCATCACAAAGCACACTGATTAAAATCTGCCTCTATGTTGCACTCTGTAACGTGACTATTAGTGATGGAGTGTTCAGGGAGACCTAGCAGATTGCTGGAGCATGTGTGTGTGTGTGTGTGTGTGTGTGTGTGCGTAGCTGGTTACCGTGTGTTTGTTCTTGCTGGGAGTTTTATCCCAATCACACTCCTCTCCCACACTCCTCATCCTTCTTCCTTTCCTCTCATCCCTCTGCGGCCCCCCGCTGAGCGCCTGGTAGGTGGCTCACACACACCCGCACACGGGAAACACACATAAGCGCACACACACACATACACACACACACACACACACAAAGACGAAAACACACGGCGAAGCCCTCCGTCGGCTGCAGATAGCTGTGGATCCCTCTCTCCCTCTCTCCTCCACACCGCAGGGAGGAGAGGAGGAGGGGATGACAGGAGAGGAAGAGGAGGACGAGCGGAGGGGTGCAAGAACAGAATAAGTGGACAGCTGTCCTCTGTCAAGCCTCTGTCTACCTGTCTGTCTGCTGCACTGTGGGCTGGTGTGTCTCTCTCCGTGGCAGGTGGCTGGAGAGTCGAGCACGACGAGCTGAAACGTTGTTGAGCGAGACATAATCTTCCATCTGAGAGGAATAATTACGACGCAGGCGGGAGAAAATAAAAAGGTTTTGGTTATGGGTTGGGAAAGTAATTATGATTGTCATAATAATTATAATAAAAAAGTCTGCGAGTGTAATGTGTCTGCTGCTGTAAGAATTTGTCCATAAGTTGTTGTTGTTGTTTTTTGTTTTTTTTCTTCTTCTTTGTGTGTGTGCGCGTTTGTGCGCGTGACGTCGACGGGGACGCAGACGGCGGAGTGGAGGCAGTAGATAAGATAAGTGCTCTTTATTTCTGACAGAGTCATTTAGTTGTGGATGAAGAGAAGAGAGGAGGAGCGGACAGGGAGGAGAGAGTTATAGTTATGGAGCTGTCGGAGGTTCGGGGAGTGTTGAATGAAATGAGGTCCGGAGGAGCAGAGGGAAACAAAGGTGGAGAGGGAGAGAGGGGGGAGGCGTCTACGTGACCTTGCAGTCACAGAAACAGACGGATGAGGGAGGAGAACCCGTTTCCTCTAAATCATGTGATGTGCCGTTTTTTTTTTTCTCTCTCTCTCTCTCACTGTAACTCAGTTAACATGTCAGGCCGCCTGCTATATCTCCCCTCTCCTCTTCTTCCTCTCTCTTATTCCCAACAATGACTGAAGATGTACCTGTGTTTTAGCGCGCGCACACACACACACACACACACATGCACACACACTCTCTATGAGTTTTAGAAGGTGTCTCTTTGTCATATATTTCCTGGTATTGAGGCATCAAACTGTCAGAGACCTCCTGTCACTTCTGCCTTTTTCCTCTCTCCCCTTCTGTTCCTTTTACGAAAAGTATTTATTTTCATTTATCAAAGCCTTTACACCCCTGAGAGTGAGAAAAATTGCTGTGTCTGCGATACTCAGTGTGTGTGTGTGTGTGTGTGTGTGTGTGTGTGTGTCAGGGGAATGTGGAGCAGTGCTGTGGGTTATTATGAAGAGACTCCGATGCGACAGGAGATTCCTCTGATTGGGAATAAAAACACCATCTTATCTATTTAAATAAACCCCACTGCAACTTCATCAGCGCACACACACACACACACACACGCATACACACACATGCATACACACGCATACACACACATGCATGCATACACACTCGCACACTATAAATAAGAAGGCATATACGGAGCGACACAAGAAAGTAAACACACTCACTGAATCGCACCGAAAGAAAAAAAAAAACTGCAG
>OMLP01012460.1:8252-79923 GCA_900302685.1 Spondyliosoma cantharus
GGAGGCAAGTATTTACTTTTTAATACATTACATTTATTGGATAACTTTAGCTCTTGGTTACTTTAAATATCCTTCTCAGAAATGTATTTATCAGAAATTGGACAACAAAAAAAAAAAACACAAATTCCGATTATCAGACAAATGCTAAATATCAGCTCCAATGATCATCTAGGCCGTAATGCGTCAATCCCCATTATCAACAATGATATACCTTCGGCAAGACCCTTACAGTCCCCTTTCATTCAATCAAGCGTAATCCAAAATTAAACAAAACATATTTGAATCAGCTAGATTCTGATTTCTATTCATCAAAAGTTCTTTCATCAAGATCCATGCATGAAATTGACAAAAATGTAGAAAACAACCAGCTTCACAATATTAAAGAAAGTGGAGAAAAAAAAAGTCTCATTATCAAGTTGCACACAAAAAGTAAATGGGGCTATATTGAGCCGAGACCCATTGTCCATCCATGTTTCAACAAAAACCATTTGGCAGTTTTTGTTTAATCCTGGAGACAAACCAACAAACCAAGCGGACATGGTAAAAAACATAACCTCCTTGGCAGAGTTAATTACTGTAAATTGTTCACTTGAAAAAAATATGATCGTAGCAGTGGAAGATGGAGTTGAAGACTGTTTTAATGCTTACATGTATTAATGCTTAACTGCCAAAACATCTGGTTGACAACACTGTCATGCTATTCAAGTCATGGAAAGCAGTCCCTGTGTAGGAACAAAAAAAACAGCACCTTTCAGTGCTGCTGGTTAGATATCAGTGTCTCACAGTTCACATTTCTCTTTTCACACATTTTTATGAATAGAAAAGTCGCAAAAAGATTTAAAACTCTTACTAACCAACTATTGCACATGGCGAAATTCTTGTTGGGTCTCACTCGCCTTTTTTTCTGATATAAAATGAGAACATAGTACTTCTGGACAAAACATCCTTTTGTCCCTATTGCAACGCTGTCCTTCAACCCAGGTTTGACCCACTGCTGCCATTACACCATCAAACCAATGAGAAAAATGGTCTCAACACCAGCAACAAAAGACTAATCCGTGAATGAATCCCATCTTCGTGTCCAAAAAGACAACATGTAAAAGCCTCCGATGCCACAAATCCACAAAGGGCTCGATGAAAACATACTGCGCACAACAACTTCCGAATGAAAGACATAATTCATAAGTAGAGGAGCAGATCTATTTGTTTACATCTTAAATCTGCACTCGGCTCAGAGGAAATACACAGGAAAAATCCCTGTCAATTGAGGGACTCATTTTTAAAATCGGTTATGAGTGATTAGACTTTGGTGTCATTGATGGGTTGTTAATCAACAAACCATGAAAAGACTCAATCTGCCTATACTCCTCTGTGTCTACTAAGAGCAAGTAAGCCAAGGCAACCTAAGGCGATTTAAAGTGTTTAACATCCAACTAATGTTGGTCTCTCATGTTGTCTGTTTGCAGGAGTCACCATAAGGAGGACAGGGGGCAAACAACGGGAACCCTTCAAGATGGATTACAACAATGCCAATTTACAATCACTACGGGCTTGGTTCTGGCGTGAGATGTACAGTGGTTGTAAAATATCCCATCAAGACCTAAATCTCAACATAATTATCAGCATCTGGTTTTAAAAAAGGACATTTTTAATGTCAGAGCCTCTTAAGACAAAGAACCAACGTTCTGATAAATGACTTTGCAAACTCTTTCTCCGTTTAGGTTTGCTCATTGTTGCTAATAATCAGTTTGGACACTGTGAGCAGAAGTTGGATAGTCTGCACAACCTTGAATTGTTCATGACCACCAATTAAAATTTCACATGAACATTCACATTACATACAATGAATAATTATCCTCACAATCATCCATTTGGCTTGGCTACATACGTACCATGTTATAAAGTCCATTACCATAATTACGTTATTGGCTTACTCCACATATGTTATCGTCTTATGTATGTAACTTTTTTGTTGACCTTGATATTGTCCGTTGGTTTACACGTGTTCATACTTGCGTTTATTCACATTTTATTTCTTGTTTTGTTGAATGGTGGGTCTCAGCCCAGAATAGACCCCATTGACTTTTGGTGCGGATCTAGATTAAGTGACGGATCCAAGAATTATTCTCTTACTTTCTTTAACATCGCAAGATAGGGCTTATTTGTTATTCGTTAAAGTTAAGCTCTTATGCGAGAGGTTAAACTTCAGAGCAATGAAGGGAATTTAATTTTGGATAAGGCTTGATTGAATTAAAGGGGACTCTCAGGCCTTGGCAGAGGTAAGCATTCTATTGACTGCCATTTTAGTTTTATGTTTAATTTATTTGGGATATTTTAACTTTTTGTTTACATTCCAATTCCAATAACTGAATAGTGAGAATCAAAAGTTCCATGCTTCTTGGAGTAGATGTTCTTGCAATATTATGCTATTATATCATTATCAAATCAGAGGCACAATTGATCTGAAGATGACAGTTGATGACAGTAACATTTATCGCAAATTGTTTCTGGAACAATGTCTTATCCAGCAGAAAGTAGTTATTTTGACCGGCTTATACTTTGAATGGAGAGTAAATAACAGTTCCCACACTTAACTTCAACCGAGAACGGAAAGCATCTACTTAGACAAAACAGTCTATACTTTATGGGCATTTCAAAAACCCTGGAAATATGTTAGTCCATTGCCAATGATGATCCGATAGTGGATGACCCTCAAATGCAGAGGCAACAAATTGCTCTGGGGTTTGGAATGAGGAGAAGAGGGTTATGGAAAACTTCTGACAGCATTATTACTGGCAGCTGAAGCTTGTAGCGGGAGCTGTACAGTTTAAAGTCAAGAGTCATTCATTAGTTCTTCTACAGCAACTCTATTTACTACAATACTTGGGACTAAATAAGGAGTTCAAGCTCAAGTTCAGCTTAAGAAATCGTGAGTTGCAGAAGTTTGCTTTGGCCTCATCTGAAGTGTGCTCACATTTGATACACATCCGATTTGATCATTCACTGATCTTGCTCGCATTTCCATAATTCAAATCAAAACGATTCTCATCATTCACAAGTTGTTCTTGAGAGTCCAATGTGCCACTTCATTGAGCACAGCACTCAAGGTTTGGCCCAACAAAAAGCTAAATTTCATGATATCTCCAGAAGGTCATACCACTTTTGAAATTGATATTGAGTTGTTTTTTTTTAAATTAAACGAGAAATATAAAGTGGAATCAGTACCAACAGCTTTTTTCATTCCATTCACCTCAGTATACCTGGAAAATAAACTGTTCAATATTTCAAGGCTGGCTGATTCTTTGGAATTGCATTAATTATCTCCCTGGGCGGACACTTGGAGGCATTCCATCTAAAGGTTTTTTATTAAAGGAAACGGTAGTCCAGACATCGTACTTGACCGTGACTGCCAAGCAATACCCCAATAGACAATTACATATTAAGAAGTGTAAGTTGTATCCCTGTGACAATTGGCCTTTTCATACAGTATCAGAAAAAGCAGGCGAGATCAACTAACGCAGTATGGAATAGATAAGGAATGACAGTCATAATGTCTAACTTTACTGAATAGGCTTCTTTTAAAGTACTGTACTTCAGGTGAATAAAAATGTTACCGTATCACAGATGGTATTTTTCACGTCATCTAATGAGCATTATATTTTGTGAAGACATATTTGCCAATCTCATATGAAGATTGTAATTGTGTGTTTTTCAAAAGGAACACTGATGCTTTGCAATGAAGGACATCTTCATGGTCCATGATGAAATAGTGAACAGCGTGTTATGACAACAATAGCTTTTTATTCTGAGTGGGCATTGATCTTGTGAAAATTAATCCTTACCTAGTGACCGTCAACAATACTGCCTTGACCACTACTGGCAGCAATTCCCACTTAATGTCAGAAAAATGGGAAGTATTCATCAAAAAAACTCCTTGGAGTCGAGGATCCTTGAACACAAAGCCTCTCACAGTTGAACAAGAAGGGTTTTTGTTATTGAAAAGACGAAAAAAGGAGGGGAAATATTCTCAGCTTTACATAGTGTCAGTATGAATAATAGGAAGAGTGAAAGTTGCAGATTAAATGCAAATGTAAAAAAGACATTCCACTTTTGTAAAGAGGCATTTATATTCATTCATATTTTTTTTTGGCTTCCCTAATTTACTTTAAAAGAATGACTGGGCGCAGATAAATGACCGAAAATACATAAAGTTGGACGCCAGACTACTATAAGAAACTTTGTAATAAATGGGCTTTTACGACAAGGACATTTTGGTAACATTATATTCAATCTCTATTACAAAGCATAAAGGATGAGGTCAGGCTTAATAATAAGTGGAAGGATTTATCATAACAAGTCTACTCATACATCAGAAAGGCATAGTAATTGGTGCCCAATATTGTCCTTGTCATATACCTTAAGTAGGAGGGAATTCTTAGAGCAACACCGCCATCTGCTGCACAAAGACTTCAACAACCACAGCATACTGATGCCTCAAAATCCATCCCAATACACTCTGTATATTCTGTGAAACACCATTAAGAGGTAATAGGTATTTACAAAAAGTAGGTGTAAAAGAATATGATGCAGATTTAATGCAAAACTTCAAGAAGTATCCAAAATAAAATGCTAAAATGCTCTAAGCACTTAGCCCGTTTCTCAGTTTTTTACCCATGAGATCATGATGTTTACAATCAAATTATACAGGTTGTTAACTGCTGGTTCACTGAAATCTGCCTTCGACTAAAAATATTTCCCGTTTACTAAACATATGCAAGAACAGACCTAACAACACAACGCAGAACAGCTTTGAAAAGGGTGAGAAAGGAATAGCTTTGATATTAAAAATACATACTGACAGCGGAGAAGACACCACCATGAGTTTCAAAATAACCTCGAAGTCTCTGAGCCGATGTTGCTTTGTGACAGTTTATGACAATCTCACCACGCTCGTATCGGAGCACATTTACAATTAGCATGGTACAGAATTTGAGGTGGATTAGAAAAATGGATTGGGTTTTGAGACAGACGCAGCAGACGTAGACCCCCATGGTCCCTACTGTGATGGACCAAACGTGGTCCTTTGAACATGGTGGCTCTGTTTACCCGGTAGATTTCATTAAATTAAGCTTATGTTGGGCCTCTTCTTTGCCTGATCAAAGCCACTGCTAAGAGCCACGCCACCATGCTTCCCATGACATAAACAAGTCATCAAATAGGATTTTCAATTGTCCACACTCTTCTTATGGTCAGACTGGCTTGCCCTTTAGCTGCTGCAATGCCCATTTTGCCACGACCCAGCACCTTTAAGACCCCCACTGTCCCCTCTATTATGGCAATGAAGCTGTCAGCCGAGCCAACATAGCAACAGCTCACATAAACACCTTTGGGATGCCCGTTTGATAAGTTGTCTTCCTGGATGAAATGGCTGGGTTACCGAGGTCGACTCCGGCCCTGTCTGGAAGGGAGCAGGAATGAGGTCTCAAGCTGGCACACCGGTGGTAGGAAGACTTCAAACCACGGGTGAATGGGAGGATGAGAGAGCAGGTTAAGGGGGGAGACACCCGTGGGAGGCCAGTAGGGGGTGGGGTTGAGGGGGAAGATCGGGTAGTGAGGGAGTGGAAAGGCCTTGATATCCGCGGAAAGCACAACAAAGCCGCAGCTTTTTACATTAAAAAGAAAGGAGATTGCCTTTTTTTCCACTAGATGCCTTTCGAGCCGAGTGTCATGTCCTCCCCAGGCCTGCAGGAAGTGAGAGGCTGAGCTCGGCTATAGCATTTGGCACATCTGAAGCACATCTGAGGGGGCTGAAGTTCTAGCCTTCTGAACACTTGCATCAGATTTACAGGAGACCAGATATACTGGATGTTACTGTGTTAGGTGGGTGATCCTGGTTTAAATGTACACTGGGATCACCACACACAGAGGTGTGAAAATGAAAATGACTCCATCAACATGGGGGAGTCAAAGGTACACACAGGCCAATATTCTTTATCCACAAGGACTGTCCTAATGCTACCTGCCGCTTTGTATTCCAGCAGTGTAGGCCACAAGTATGCAGTTATATGAAAGTAGGGCATAATCATGTTCTGTTTATACATTGTGCATGCAAGGCGGGAAAGGGCGATCTGATGATTTTATATCGGGATGGATCTTAAAAGGCATTCACTAGGGCTGCAATCAATCTGTCTGTTATTTTTAGTTTAATCTTAATAAATAAAAAAACATTTAAATCTTCTTTGACCAACCAACAGTCCAAAACCCAAAGACTCTTCATTTACTATCATAAATGAAAAAGAAAAGCAGCAAATCTGTACGTTTAAGAAGCTGGGACCAGCATAAGTTTGACATTTTTGTAGTTGAGAAAGCTCGAGCACCCACAAACATTTTAGGCAAATCCTGGAGATGGTAGTTAATGTCTGTATTTGTTTCCAAACTTCACATAATTTCACTGACTAGCAGATCTATACGTGAACAAGCCAATAGCACACAAAATGGCTCTGCTGATTGGACAACTTACTTCAAGTGGCTCTTCCTTGGGTAACTTATTGTGAATAATTTGACGTGAGTTATATAGTCACTAGAAAACATGGCAGATGAGGCACTTGTGCCAAAAAAAGAATATCTTTAATTCAATATAGTGTTTTAATGTTGCAAACTGAGAAATCAAATGCTGTTTCAAGTCTTACTATAATCTACAGGGCATTTTAAAATGGAGAATAATAGAAACAAGATTACAATTTATATTGTAGATCGTGATGAAAAATTATTGAGGATATCATTTTTTGGCCAGATCGTCCACTCCAATGCAAGGTTTAGTTTCAGAAATGCTAACTTTTTTTTCCAGGTTAAACAAACAGATTTTACCACATATAAACCTAAGACAGACATTCAAAATGCCAGTGAATGAAAATTAGCACCAATATCAGCCCCAGTGGGTGTTAACTGCTTGATGATTAAGCACGGTAAGTGTGGGGAGAAGAAAAGTTAAAGATTAATCAGCAGCCAATTAAATGCCCATGGCGAGGAAAGTAAACTGTCTTGGCACAGAGATCTCCTCTGTGATCTCAGTTTGCACATCTCTGCGGTGTGCTCGCAGATCACTAGCACACGGTATCACCATCCAAATGGTTTGTTTATGCATGTTTATTTGTTTGTTCTGCATTTGGAACACTGATGGATTGTTATTTTCCCCGATTCGATTCAATACACATTTTAATAAGCAGTTTGCGGTTAATGATATCAGATGCTAGAGTGAAATATAAGCAGGTGGTTTTCATCTAGACTACTGTTGCAGTGTGACACAAAATGTTAATTATTTTTTTCTCTGTTATTCAACACATTGTTTATAAGAACATTCAAAATATAACGTTTTTACATATTGATAATTATATTGTTAAACTATTATTCTCATAACTTTCATGCAATCATTTTAATCTAGCACTCTAAAAAAGGTGCATTTTTTAGGATCAGTTTTGCAATGATTATCAAGTTTGAGCTTCTCAACAATGAATGTCCTTGCTGTGAAAACAGAGTAGCACTACAACTTCAGTTCCCTTCACTTTTGAGAAAAGTTTGTTCGTGATTTTGCAAAAAACTGTTAAAGGTATTAGAGCTTCACTGAAGAGAAGGTTAAATGTTGAACCGATCCCAGGTCAGCCTTCTGTGTATTAATTTTAAGGTTCTTAAACGTCCAGTGTGAGTCAGTGTTTATTTTTCCAACCCATTCTGAGGTTGTGGATTTATTCCACATCATTTTTGATTTGTGGAAGGACTCGTCTGCTCGGCTGCTCAAGGTCAGTTGCATTTACACCACGGGTTTATTATCCTGTTGTGAGCAGCAGCACAACAAACTTGACAACAGAAAACAAAAACAGACAAATAAAGATATCATTAAAGATACATATTTGAATACAACAATGAATTAAAGATACTTTTGGAACTTAGGGTAACAGTTAAAGCCACAATGGGAAGGAAAAAAAACAAGAAAGTGATGGAGTTACATTAAGTTATTGCTCATTTTGGTCATACTATTGATTAAGTGAAATACCTTGAGCAATATTGGGAGCCAACAATATGGACTTAAAGCAAGGGGCCCACAGGAATGGGCTGTTCATTAAGCTTTGATAGAGGCTAGAGATCAAGTCAAGACATACAGTGATTTATGAATTACTAAACAAGGCCAGATTCTGCAGCAACAACAACACAAACACACACAACCCGTTCTCAATAGGCAGTGCTTCGCAAGTTCAAATACGAACTCGGAATTAACCTCGGTGGATGCACCACTGAGCTTCAGCGCGGGTTTGTGTGCGTGCGTGCGTGCGTGCGTGCGTGCGTGCGTGCGTGCGTGTGTGCGTGCTATAGAGAGTTTGGTTGAGGCCGCAAACAATGGATGTGTGTATAAAACCACAAAGGATTTGAGAAAGTGACAACTTCTTAGTACATTATGTTATATACATTATCAGTATCTTGCTATACAGATTTTTAAAGTCATAGTTATATTTTTCATATTCAAGTAACCATTAACAAAGACTTTGGAAGGAGTCTGAGTACTTACAAAGTCTTTCTCGAGCTTCTCCACCTCCTGCTTGTAGCTCTTCAGTCTGCTGTTGTACATGGCTCGGCTCTGGATAGGGATCTCCCGCACCTCCAGGTCCATTTGCTCCAGCTAAAAGCCGCAGTTAACCCCGTTAATTAAACATACATTTCACATGTTCATCCAAACTTCACAAATAACAATCCTTATCTACATCACAGTGTTTATCACTTTTACAGCACTCTTGAACAGATGCTAAAAAAAAAAATCTAGGCCTCCCTATCCTCTAATGATCACTTATCTCTTACTTTCTGTGTATTTCTATAAATGTATTGCCAAGTCTCAGAAAAGTTTATTATCTATGACACAAAGCCGCTCAAGATAGAAACTACAACAACTCTGAAAATCTTAAACTTTATGAAATGACTAACTTCAGCAGCATTAACTTTAAGATGTTCCAATGTTGATTGTAAAAGGAAAAATGCCTCCCGCTCACGTCACTCAGCTGTGATAAAAGATGCGACAGACGAATGCTGTTCTGTAAATAAATACACAATCAAATACGAGGGCCCCTTCATTGCGGAGACATGCACAGGCCCAACAATGTCACAGTGAATGAAGTAAAAGTACATTTGATGCGTGGCTAGACAGGTCTCTGTGTGGCGGATTTGGAGGAAACTAATCACTGTGACATAACAAGACAACTGCGACAACAATTTGTCTCTGTCAGGTGACTTTGCTCATTTTTAAAGCAGCAACATGAAGACTCCCACCTCAAGATAATGGCTTGAAATGTGTCATAGGGGTGTCACTTAAAAGCAGATTACTGGAAAGTAATCATGTGAGGAGGAAGCCTCCTTTCCGCCACGTGCGTGTCTGCATGTCATGTCACCACCAGGATAATACAGGTGCCGTTGTCTGGTGCCAGTGAAAATCGTCCCCTCCCTCTTTGCACAAATTCATTATTTAGGAAATGGGAAGAGGAGAAAATTACTGATCAAAGACATACCAACTCTCTGACTTCTTCAAGCTGTTTGTCGACATTTAGAACCAGCTGTGTCTTCTCCTCTGAAAGGGAAAAAAACAGAAACATATTGATCAGCCGACAGAGTAACAGCGCTTCATGACAACAGCCTAACTCCCCCGCAACGGGGGAAGAGAGGGGGAGAGAGAAAGAAAGAGACTGGGAGAAAACAACACACGAGGACACATTTGAAGATATATTTACACATTCTCTCTACACGACGAGCCAACATTTGATGTCTCTTAGTTATTGGCGTCTATGAGGCCTTTGTTGGTTTCTGTTGAGGAGCAGTGAGACACCTCGTGCCAACTCAAAGGGAAGGGAGGTGTCAGCTTTGCTCACTTGCCAGAAGTATGAGTCCCACTCAAAATGACTAACGCACTGTTCTGCACCTCACCCCGTGGCTGCTCTTCCACATTACCCATTGAAACTCATTACGACTTGCGAGAGTTCCCGAGAAGCATGTAAACTACAGTACATGCCATCGTTATTTAAAGCAGCCAGCAACATTGCTACTTAATTTCTGTGCATGGAAGAACTGGCCTTTGTTCTGAAATGAGCTCTTTGGCAAGCGAAAGTGAACCAGGTCCGGTGGGGTAGGTTAGTGATCAAACATCATTAAATGTTTTAAAGAAGCATCATTAACACATTTTAATGGAGATCTTTTTTTAAAAAAAAGGAGAGAGTTGAACAAAAATTGGACATACATGAAAAAAATGTAATGTGTTAATTTAATTTGGATTCAATTTTATTCACAGATTGTTGACCAAATCATTATCAAAGCTCATCAAAAAAATAAAATAATCAAATGTTTGAATTTGCTTGTTTTTCTCTGAATTATGTTCTTGTGACTGATATTTTTATGGCTGTTTCAGACAAAATAAACCATTTTAAGCAGTGCCTAACAAAGATATCGGTTGGCTATATATTATTGGCCGATTCCTGGTAATGTTTCAGTGCATTAGTGTCTGTTAGAACAATAAACCTTTTTGTTAAACTGTAAAATATAAGTGACATGTCTTTATCCCAAGTGTTTTGCAAAAAAATTGTCTATATCGCACAAAATATCGGTTTCAGACGTCGTCATTGGCACTGGCTTTTATTGGTATTGGTCAGGCTCTAATTTTGAGACATCAGATTGGCTGATCATATCTCATAACATAAGGTGGACGTGTCATAATTTTCACTTTTCTTTTAATGATTAAACAAATAATCAGGCAAGTTATAGTATATCAATAATTAGTCGTAGCTCTAGTGCAAAATGTACAGGATAAAATACTTACTTTCATTGTTAATATCCAAAATCCCCTCAATAAAGAATGGAATACAGCAAAAATGGACAGGCCTTTTGCACAGCAGACATTTTCACTTGTTATATTAGGAAAAGTACAGGTGTATATCACACCTGTACTATATGTATATATGTATATATATATTCATCATTCACATGAATGATGGACCAGTTCTCTTTAAGTGTCCCAGTAGCCCAAAACAGCCTGTGCATGTCCAATTTTCACTCTATATCGTAATAATTCTTTACAGTAAACTAAACACTAATCGGCTTAGTTAACTAATTAAGCAGTAAGTATACAAAAAAACATATTACTACTGCTAGCATTTTATTCAGATGGGATGATTCAATATGTGTGACAACGGACGTCAATCAAACTGCTTTGGAATGTCACTGCTAATTAAAGCTCACAAAGACAAAGTGCCTCTCTTAAGATGTAATATGTTGTTTAAACTGTTTCCAGCTGTGAGCAGCTCCTCCATTTCCTATGTTCAATGCATTGTGGGAGAATATTGTCCACTGAAAGTGAACGTATAGCATTTACTACACTTTTGGCATGGCAGAGGATACTCCTAGCCTGGAAATCTCCTGTTTCACTGTCCCTTTCGTTTGGATAAAAGATGTTATGTATTTCTTCAGTATTGAAAACATTCAGTTCACAATCAGAGGCTCTAAAGAGTGTGTCACCTTCAAATGGCAACCTGTTATTTTATATTATAACACCTGAATGGGGGAAAAATAATTGTTAGACTTTTATCTGCACACTGTGTTTGTTTGTCGCGCCATCTTTCTGTCTCTTGTTTTTATTGTCTCGGCTGACATGATACTTGATCTCATGCCTCTGGTTCTCTATCTTGTTACTTTATTTCTTCAAAATATAAATATGTGCCACATACACAAAGTACAAAGACATGTAAATGTTAACTGGGGTGGGTCTGAGTGGGTTGGGGTTAATTACTTTTGTTTTATTTGTTTTTTGCTACTGCTTTGTGGAATATAGAAATGCTTACCTTCTGGTCAAAAGTATATCATAAGTTACAAAAGTATATGTGAATGAAAGTATACCATCGTGTGACTAACAACACCTTATGTGATGTGTTTTGTATCATCCAATGTGACTGAATGACCTTGAGTTTATCGTACTATAAAACAGAAAAATAAAGTACAGAAAAAACACAACTTCAAATCACAGAGCTATAAGCTGTGGGATTGCAATAAGAAAAAAAAACACAAAAAAAACAAGCCAAGATCTTCATTTTTCAGGCACCATGGGCCAACATTACCTTTTGCCAGTCCTCAAATTCATTTTTAAAACCTGTGTCCAACCCCACAACCTACACAGTAAACAGCCAGGGGCAATTCACTGAAAGGTGAGATGGTGCTTTCTTTCTCAAACTCAGGCTCGAGCTGTAGGGCTGTGAAATATGTATGGATATTTACCAAGACTACAGCCCTGCTGACAGACGGATGAGGAGATTTGTACACAATAGTAAAGCAAATAAAGAAGAAGCAAGGCTTGGCAACTATTGTTTTTTTTCTTGAAAAAATGTTCCAGATTCGAGCTGCAACATTTGACAGGCCATCTCTTGCCATAAACACTCAAAGGTGGAAAACAAATTAAATTTGTGTTTCATGGACGAAGACCTAACATTTCATTGTATTCTTATTCTAATATTTCTTGAACCGTATGTTTTGGGGGATGGTAACACATAAATATACAAACACACTTTCATTTGATTGTTACATGAATGAAGACAGTCAAGGACAGTTTTTCCACATGCCCTGGCCATTATCAGCAATTGCGCACATGTGAAATAGAGAAATACAACAACAGCTATGACAAAAGGCCTTTGTCTGGAGCTATATTAATCTATTAAATAGAGGGCTGTCAAACTGCAGGAAGAAATCAGCCACTTCAGGAAGAAGAGCCAAAGGGAATTAAGAAAGGAGAGAAGAAAACCCTTAATGAGAAGGAAGGGAAGTGAAATTCAACTGTAAACTATTCTGTTGGTGGCAGAAGACATTGAACAACTACTTATGGTTGTAATGTGTTTCCTGGCTTTGTACATATTCATATGGGCTTACTCTGACACAGTCAACAGATGGCGAGAGGAAGCAATGTGGAATTACACTGTGGAATGGGCTGCCATGAATCTTCAAAGATGCCAATTCCGAACCAGAAATATTCAGTCAGGCGAGGTTTTTGTGAGAGCCTGTGGCCTTTGAAAAAAACCAATGAGCGAGTCTGAGTCCAGAGATGGAGACAAACGTTCCAAGTAGGGGTTGAAAACAGTTTTTAGCAGGAAAAACTGAAAACAAACTAGCAGAAATCAACTAGTTGAGGACAATACAATTTAGCCAGCACCATCGTATTTACAGTAATTCATTATACAATATTCATGCTTATTCATGTTTATATTTATCATATCTTTTAGATTTGTGCATACAATGCAAAACTTTAACACTAAAAAAGCCAGCTGCCTTCAGTTTTTGTGCACCGAACACATGGAATTATCCCAAAAACATTCTCAAGATCTACACTGTCAATACCCCGGGACAATTTGAGTTGATGATCTCAAAACACTTTACCTCAGTGTGCAATTGTTTAATTTTGTATTGTTATTTTGAAATGTTTTTTGTATCTCAACATCATTCCTCATGAGGGAAACCTGAATGATTTTTGAGGCATCAATAAAGGTTTTTATTTTTTTTTATTTTGGATATATGCTGTGCATAGCGGCATTCTTTTTGTGTTTCTATTTGTACATACATATTTACTATTCTACCTCTACTACCAATAGCAGCTCAAATGTATAGCATGCATTGCAGTAAACAGTGTTTAGTCTGTGTAAATAAGGACAGGTCTTCACACTCAAGAGAACAAAAAGGCTACTGTGTGCACAGCTGTATGATACTGGCAGAATGATGTCTCAGTGATGATGTCTGTCTGTAACGCTCTATAAATGCAGCAGTGAAAAGGAGTCATGTGTTTGAAAGTAAGAACATAGTGTCCATGGACAGTGTGCTAAATAAACACGATTAGAATCTAGCTAGGCACTCACAATAGGATCACACCAGCTGCAACCCCGAATCAGACCAATGATCCACTTAATTATACATGGTAGGCTATAGAAAACCTGTTTCCCCATACCCACTTCTCTCATGTCATCCGTCCATTAAACCATACACAATAATTTGAAATCACAGAAGGCATGGTCACATTGCAAGACCATCTCTAGTTTAACCTAATGTCTTAGACATCCATCTTCTAACTTGGCCTTCATTTTTTATCTCAACTGCACACCTAGAAGGTTTTGTGATTTTTACACAGTTGTGATGCCATCACATCAACAAAATCTTGGGGATGCACGGTATATATCAGCATGAAAACTTATCGGTCAAGTATTAGGAAATGTAAATATTCAGCTATTTATTGGTGTCCGTAAAAATATAACCAATAAATGTAGCCAATAATATAAAGCCAAACTGCTGTCATTGTCTTCACGAGCGCAACAAGTACACACTAAAATGCAATCCTATGTTATTCATCAGCAGCACGTGTGTCGCATGCTGGAAAAGTTGAGTTAACCGTTAAGCAACATGGAGCGAGCCAAAGAGTCAGCTGTGTGGAGATATTTCATGCTTGCCACGCCAACTAGTTTGACGGCTGTTTGCAAAGTCTGCAAAGTAAATGTTTCAAGGGGTGGTGGTAGTACTGCAAAGTACAATACTACCAATTTAATCAAGCACATCCAAAAGTATCATGCTAAGGAGCACGCTGAATTCCTGCAGCTCAACAAAACCAAAGGAGCAGGAGACAGTCCAGCCCAGCAACTAACTTTGGCAGATGCACTTCAACAACGGGAAAAGTGTTCGACGGAAAGCTTGAAAGCATTGGCAATAACACAGAAAGTTTTAGAATTCATTGTTTTAGATGCTCAACCAATTGAAACATTTGTGTCTGGCAGCCATGTGACTATGGAATGAATTTAATTCAATGTGGCACTGGAGTGACTGAACAGATAATCCCATTCAATAACAATTGAATGGTCATTTGACTGACAAATATTTTTCAGTAATGTCATTTATCCTTCCAGCCATGGCAGCGTTGGCTGGAATTGTTTTCAGTTTGTGAGTCTGCTTGTGTCATCATGGTAAAATGTGATCATTGAGCCACCTGTGTCTGTGGACAGGTAGTGTCACAACCACACAAGATACAGTCACGAAACATTACAGGTGTGCAGTTAAAATAAAATCAGAGCCGGATTCTGAGATGTTGTCCAAACAAGGGTGCTGGAATTAGGAAAGTAGGAAGTAATTTATGCCCTTTGCCCACATTTGTTTGGAGTTGCAGATCACTATAACTCAGTTCCAATCATTCCCGTCCACTCTAGCGCAGCTGGTGTTGTTTTCACCTAGTCTGTCAGACGGTGGACATATTCTGTCACGGTAACATTTCACAACAGTGCAAAATCTCAAGTTCAAAGATGGGTGTGTTCTCATTTAATAATGTAGTAATCACTTCTGAGCAGGGGTCAGATTGGTGGGTCAGAGTATGAACATGTTGACGGCATCATAGTCCATCAACATGTGATCCCATCAGAAGGTCTTCTCTATTTCCATCTATTTTTAAATACATTTATAACATTTCAGTCATATGGCAAGACTCTTCTGGCATCTATTGGGCGGAAGGCAGTCCGTGGCAAAAAATAACACGTGAACAGAATCATTCACATCTACTGACAATTTGCCATGAGCAGTAAATCAAATCAAATCAAATCAACTTCATTTATACAGGCCTGAATCACTATCACATGGCCTCAGTGGGCTTTACAATCTCTAAAATACACCTGACCTACAGTACATGTCTCATGAGAGTTGAGTGAACCCATATGCCAAACACACGCAAGTCTGACATCCAAACACAGCTCTACCCTGCTGTTGTAAGATGACAGAGCTCACTGCTCTATGCCATGAATGTCAATTTCTTTTGGGTACATGAAACATGACCATTCCAAACTCCAGTTTCCTTGTACTGTGCATTCGTGAACTTACTCGCATGAAGCCGTGTTGGGTGTACCTTTTGTACCTTAACTAATACAGTAAGTAAAACATGAGATGTTATTTGCCAGTTAGGCTCAGTGTTACACATTTTCACACTGGCCAGAAACATCACACACACCAAGCCATTAAACTATTCAGTAATACGTTTACATAAGCGTCAAGAACACGTTCGAGCTGCGTTTCACCATTTCGTGCGATAAATCACCAGAAAATAGAATGGAATTTGATTAAATAACAACACGACAAGGGCTGTAGGCTAAATTTGCTACCGTTAGCTAGCCCTCTCAGCTGAGAAATGTCAGCTAACCGATAGCTAACTTCAGCTTATCGATGTCAGCTAATACAATTAACTCTTACCTCCACTTAATTTGGGAATTTTGCCAATTTTGTTGGTTACTTCTGCCGTAAGTGTCCCAAAGTCCTGCTCGTAGGCTTCAAAGTCTGACGACATTTTGACGTTTAGGTTTAAAACAGGTGGCTTTCTGGTTGACAGTTAGCACAGAATAATAAAAACAAGGCTCGAATGGAGTTCCTTCCTTGAGTCGCGTCATAATGTGCTCGGCAAGGAACCGGAATTCTTTTTTATTTTTCCGACAATAAATGTTTCAGCTAGTGGGAATAAAATATCAGTAACGTTTATTCGTGCGGAATGTAAACAAGCAGATTTTTATTCCGGTTTCTGGTGTGGTGTGGTCATTCACATTAATTTTAATTACAAACTGTCTACAACAAGTGGACGGTAATCCTTCCTGAAACACCATGAGGAAGGTTCCTCCCTGTATGTACACAGAAGAAAATCAAGAAAAAAACCAAGGAAGTGGCCAGGTTGGTAATTTAAAGTGACAGTTTTTTCCCTCATTCATAAAAACTGGGTGTATATGTGTACCGGTAAGCGTTCGTCATATCTTTCATATGCTAGCTGTATTATCCCCTTTGTGGCAAGAGCGTAGCCTGATAGTACGGTACTATTGTCAAGCTGGCGAACGATGTAGCTAACTGGCTAACTGCTGTAACGTTAGCCCTTATGCTAAAACGAATCGGTTTTTTTGTTTTGTTTTTCCAAAAGCATAATCATGTATCTAGGGTTTTTTTTCGCATCAAAGATTTATCTTTTCTGGCTCTTGAATACGTTGGACAATGCTTATGTTTGCTTATACTTTTCCAATGCAATCTTTTCTTGCCGTGAATTAGCTAGCTTGGTGGCTTAAGCTAATTAGTTGGGTCGCTGTTGAGTAAATGTCACGGCTGTGCAACCAGTGAGTCACAGGTTTTTCACATTAAGTATGCTTACTTTAGTTTAGAGCCACTGCCTTCGTGTTAAAGTTGGGTATTTTTGACAGGTCCCCAGTACCATATGGTAGTGATGACCAAGGCGTGAAAGACAGGGTGAAAAATAATACAGTAGAGGTAAAAGTGGGAGAAATTTAACATACATTCTGATATTATGGTCACCATATTTGTGTCATTGAGGTTAAAATTAATGTTGATTAATTAGATACAATTCAGCAGCAAAACAAACTACAGCCTTCATGATGGTTAGATATATTACAGGGCTGTGACTGCATTAGTTTTACATTGGTGTTCATGAAAACTACAATAAGCATGGCCACTAGATTTAGTATTTGTACTTACTTGTACCATACATAACTGCAATAGTGTGTTGGTTGATAATAACTCCTTAAAAATGAGAATGGTTTCACCTGACTGTCACTATTTAACCAATAAATGTGTTATGATGTGTAGCAGCCCTGATTCTGATTCTCTCACTTTTTGTCTCACAGATGGGGAATTTGAGTCTGTCACAAGGATAGTGTCCCCCGAAGATTGGCAGGAGAGGATGCTGCTCTTTGCCGGTACAAGGAAGAATGGGACACCAAGAGCCCCAGTGACCTGGGACCAGGCCAGTTGCTGGGTAATCAGAAGACGAGAAAAAATATGTGCGCAGTCTCTGCCGCTGACTTTGCAAGATAGCAGAGGAAAAAAAGTAACACATTGAAGCTCATTCAATCATTTCAGGAACTGAGCGGCCAAAATACTAGCGCTAACCTTGCGGCGACAAAATGAACTTCTTGTCCACCTTTGTGACATTTGAGAACCTCCATGAGGTTCGAAGATTGTGCCACTGGGGTCCAGTCATAGCCTTGTCTGTCATTGCTATATGCTCCACCATGGCAATTCTGGACTCCATTATCTGGTACTGGCCGCTAGACACTACAGGTGGCAGCATTAACTTCATCATGCTCCTCAACTGGACTGTCCTCATTCTGTACAACTACTTCAACGCTATGTTTGTTGGACCTGGATGCATCCCCCTCGGATGGAAACCAGTAAGGATTCTTAATTAGGGAAGGGGGTATGATATTGTTGACTCGCTGGTTTTTGTCTATAAATTAGCAAGTGAAGATGTAACGTAGAGTGAAACCATTTAATCATAAGAAAGATGTTACATCAAGTGTTTGACTTATTGGTTTGTCCCGAAACAGGAGAATCAACTGGATACCCAGTACCTACAGTACTGCAGAGTGTGCCAAGGGTTCAAGGCCCCCAGATCTCACCATTGTCGCAAGTGTAACAGGTAGCTACATTTACCAAAGTGAGAGTGTGTGTTCTCTTATCTGTGTGAGAAGTCCTACACACCATCACAACATCTATTTATGTGGGGTTAAATAGATTAACATCATATACCTGCAATGTTGATCTATTTTTAATTTTTTTTAAAGATCCTCTCCTCCTCCTCCTTTGCCTCCCCTCCCCCAGGTGCGTGATGAAGATGGACCACCACTGTCCTTGGATCAACAACTGCTGCGGCCACCTGAACCACGCCTACTTCACCAGCTTCCTGCTGCTGGCTCCACTGGGCTGCTCACATGCCGCCATCATCTTCATTATGACCATGTACACGCAGCTGTATGAGAGGGTGAGTGCTCTCCTTACCCAGCGTTTTAACATTTCACGCTGATGCTATCACAAATGTCAAGCTGTTTTCTTTTCCCCTCACTGCAGATATCATTTGGCTGGAGCACGGTGAAGATTGACATGAGTGCCGTGCGTCAGTTCCAGCCCCTCATGCCCTTCAGTGTTCCCGCCTTTGCTGCCACACTCTTTGCCTTAGGCTTGGCACTGGGCACCACTATTGCTGTTGGCATGCTTTTCATCATACAGGTACGGTTGTTATCGGAGTGTATGATTTACAGAAGCTGTTAGCGATGAAATGTGACATTTACCATGATCGTTTTGGGATTAACCTTGCACAGCCAGAAAACCTGAGAGCTGAGTTTTCATTAGAAAAACAAGAGTTGTTTGTGAAACAGCTGGTGACTATCTGACCCAATCAGCATATTATGACAGGTATTTAAATGATGATGTGACTTGATATCAAAATTCCCATACCTCATTAACAAAGTATTATTTTAGGTGTGTAAGATATAAAAATTCAGATTGGTTCTACAAATTCACAGCTCATCCCTATTATTTCATTCAATTCCAAACATGGTAAGAATGAATCTGTAAACACGGTACACGGTAAAGACACAGAACACGGCACAAAAAAACAACTGAAACAGCTGAAATTACAGCTGTTGTAATAAAATGCATACTGAGATTTTTCCAGGCCCGAAAGAGTTAAGCAAACTTTGAGGTCTGGCTATCTGAGATTCTGGTAAAATCAGTGATGCAAAAAGTTATTTATTCAAGAACATATAAGTGAACCGATAATGACATACTCTCTCCTTCTCTCAGATGAAAGTCATCATGCGAAATAAGACCTCGATCGAGTCCTGGATCGAGGAAAAGGTCAGGATGTCTCCGATTTCCAATTAATTTGTTCTGTAATGACATTTTGTGGCACTAGTGTATTTACGATGTAGTTTGTTTTGTTTTTTTTATTGTTTGATCTACAAACAGTATCATAAGATGTCCAAATGCATATTTATTTGCACAATATTGAATGATTTTTGATAGTTTTTAACATGTTCTCAACATTTCATTTCCAAAGTTCTTTAAATTAAACTTTTATAACTAATACACACAAGCTCCAGGATCATCTGTCAGTACAATACAGTGCGCAGATTACAGAAACGTGACACCGCCCCACCTGATCCCTTTGACACACATACACACACTACCACTCTTTGTGTATTTTGTGTCCACCAGGCCAAAGACAGAATACAGCACTACCAAACAGGGGAGGATTTCATCTTCCCGTACGACCTCGGCACCCGCTGGCTGAACTTCAAGCAAGTCTTCACGTGGTCAGGGACGCCCAAGGGTGATGGCCTTGAATGGCCAGTCCATCCCAAGTGTCACCAGCACACCTTAACTGTAGGTTCAGTTTGTTTGAGTTGGGGGATGTGTATAATTCCGAAATGACTTGATAAATTAACTTTAATTTGTAGAAGCAGTCCTACTCTTGATCTGTCTCTTGTTAAACAGTGAGCTAAAAGTAACAGTTGCGAACAGTAGTGACTTTAGCTGTCTTATTCCTCTTTAAACAGATTGAGCAACTGAAGCAGAAAGCTGACAAACGAGTGAGAAGTGTAAGTACCTGCCAAATCCTTATTGTGGCATCCATGTGGTGCTGATTTACTTGTGGGACAGCCATATGAGCATTCAGGCTACACTGTCTTCAAGTTGTACTTTATTTTATAAAACAAGTCCGACTTTGTAAATACATGCCTGTATCTTGTATGAATTTGAATTGGTCAGAGCAGTAGAATAACCAGATATTTTTGTATGACTCGGCCAGCAGGTCCAGTACCGGGCAGTGGAGGACTATAATGGAGCTTGCTGTCCGCTGAGCAAAGGCCTCCAAACCTTTTTCAGAACCCCCTGCACTGAGGAACCCAGGATCCCCCTCAACAAGGGAGACACCATTCTGGCCACCCGTGGCACCAAGTGAGTTAATTCAGCCAGAACTAAAACAACAATGATCCAGACGCATCACATCTTCCATGTTTTTAGTAAGTTTTGATTTTGATTTTTAATTACTGTTTTTTCTCCTTAGGTGGTGGATGTATGGGGACAAAGTTTTGAGCGAGGAGCAGATAATAGGTGAAATGAGATGCTACCTCTGTGGCTTGAAGTGATATTGTAAATTCACTGCAACAGAAATGTGTTATAATGTCTGTTTCTTTCTGTTTCGCATTTCAGGGGGAGACCGTGTAAGGGGATGGTTTCCAAGGCGATGTGTGGAGAAGTGCCATTATGACACAGCTGCCAGTGATAGCACCAGCGATAAGAAAGTAAATTAATATATTTGAACAGGCTTTATGTAGAGCAGGGGAGTTAAACTGAACAAAAGGTGGGCGTCTGTGTTCATAACAGTACATCCACTGAAGATGTCATGCCTGATGCTGCAGGCTCATCATGAAGAATTTCATACTTTGGTTACAATTTTCCTCACATTTCAAATCAAACTTGAATTTTTAAAGGCAACATCATTCTCTAAGTCTTTCTGAGCAACTTGTTGTCTACTAATGTCTCAAAGGGACTGGACCCATGGGTTCAGTTTGACTCCTCTGACCAAAGGTTGAAACCCAACAAGAGTCTTAATTTCCAAGAATTGCCACCAGGCTTTAATGTGATTGCATTGTGATTTACATGACTTTTTACTTGAATCTGTTGTTTTTACTTGTGTTGATGTCCTTTTTTTGCTAATTATGCAATGCCTCTGCCCAGCTAACCCCGGGTCTTCGTCATGCAACTCTTTCTACAGTATGGAGATAACACTTAATTTCTTTTTATTATTTTTGTAAAAACAAACTGTTGGCCTCAAACTAAAAATTGAAAAATTAAAACAAAAAACAAATCTTCTGCAAGAGTTGTTGGCCTCTGTCTTTGTGATTGATTCTCATGTTTTAATGCATATAAATTTCTTAAGTGCCTCGGGTGTAATTCAGCATTTGTTTCACTGTTATTTTCACACTAGCCTAGGATGCTGCAGAGTAGATATGTCATAAACACATTTTAATGTAATGCCATGTTCTCACATTTCCCCTATTTTTAGTTTTCGTTCGTTTTTAGATATGAAGGTTGTGGGTGGCAGAAAGCACTGAGTCAGGCATACCTCACTGTTAACCCTAAACATCTCATTTACATTCACATTATGCTTTTAGTCTACCAGTACAGATTGACATTTTTGGTGTTGGACTAAATATAGAGCATTTACACATATTCTGTAAAAATAAGAGTAAAAGAGTGTTCATTTTAACTATAGAGAATTGCGTACATCATGTATCAGTGTGACTGGATGTAGCCCAATCTAATAACTTGGATGGTTTCAGTGTTGGTTTCCTTTGTGAAGCGTCTTTGAGTATTTTGAAAAGTGCTATATATATTATGTATTGTTATTGTTATAATAGCTTTATCAAGCACTTATTTTTAAATATACCTGCAATATCATGAATATTTTTTTTCTAAATTAATTATGTGTAAAAAAGAAAAAAATCATCGGCTGAGTGAAGCTTTGGCTAAAGTCTAGTTCAGAGCCGACCTAAGTTGACCTACTATAATGTTACCTACCAGGAGGATCCCTAATTATGAATTATTTTTCATAATCTTAGCATTGCCGGCAGAGTGACACTTTGCACATAAGGTCAGTCGATTAAGGGAACTTGGGACGCTAAGGACCATTTTGCATCTTAAAATAAAAAAAGTTCCATCGCTGCTTGCTTTTGGTCAAAGGCTCACTCATACGTTTTTAGTTTTGGCCCTTGGGGCCCCATGGGATAAAGTTTGTGGCACCCCTTGTCTACTTGTTTAGTTTACAACACCTCTAGCCTGAAATACACTACATCATTAATCATAAGTTTCCTATAGACAACTAGTGATTCATGTTATTGTTAAGATAATTGCAGTAAAAGTACTATGCAATATGTAAACGTAAAATGCTGTAAATTCTCTCTTTACTTGACCGTTGGTCCCTGGCAGGCACTTGACTACATTTCCCACAGTTCCCATTTTTCTCTTCAACCAATCAGCGTACACGTAAATTATCACGTGAAGATCACCCCCCCCCACACACGCTCATGCGTAAATGACTTCCACCACAGCTATTTGGACTGGAGTGGACTGGATAAGACAGTTCCTCGTTGAATATTAGCAGAAAAAAAGATTAACGCGTTAGCTGTGTGGACAGAAACACTAATGTAGCTCACGGTTGTTCCGCTCCTCGCGTCGCTTTTACATTTGCCCCTCACAGGTAAGCTCATGCTTAAGTGCCAGGTTGCTTTTCTGCCAGATTGTCAGATTTCTCTGTGTATGGGCCGCACCAACTGTAGTTCATTACAAAATACAGAGTGCTTCGTTAATACAGAGTGATAAGGAACATCACAAACGTGTGTGCACGATTGTCATTTTGATACCGGAGGACGACTTTGCAAGGGATTTTATTGCAATTTCTCACAGGCAGTGTGATGGTGGTACTGAACAGCTAGCTAGCTACGACTTTGACTTCACAGATAAGTTCCTCTGAGGTCTGGCTGTCAACTGTTGTGGACAAATTGACTTGCTTTTCTTTTCTTTATTTATGAGGCTGTCAAACGTCGTGTGAACTGTTGTTTTTTTTAGCTAGCTAGCAAGAAGTCACAGTGGGTAAACATTAAGCAACTTTCAGGTCAAATCCCTTGTTATATGCTGGGTATTCAAGGAATTTAAAGAAGAGTTACATTGTTGACTTGTTACAACACATAAGGATAAGGGCTCACATACACACTGCAAGTATGTTGATACAATTGTCTCTAATTTTCTGACTACTTCCAGATTTTGACAATGGAGCTTGTCAGCAGCTACAAACAATGTATCATAGCTAATAGCCCTGTTAGTGGAGAAAACCCAGTGGTGCAACAGTCACAGAAATGTCATGTATATAATGTAATAAACATGTTTGGTGTGGAAAGTATTTGCCAGACAGTGCAGACACTCATGATGCCAAAGTGGGAATGGTATTCTCAGCAGACGTGTCTAAAGTCTCAAGCAAGTCCCAAGTCATTTTTTCTTGGGCAAGTCAAGATGGAGCAGGTTGTGTTAGGATTCAGATTCAGACAACTTTATTAATCCCACCTGGGTCAATTTGTGTAAACAGCTTCCTTTGTAAACATGCAGTAACATGTGGAGACAAAAAAATAAATAGAAAAAATACAGTCAGTATTCAATAAAATATGACAATGAGTTCCGTGGAATAAAGGAATCTATAATAGATAGAAGATGACAATAAACAGTTTGATAATCAATTAAAAAATAAGAACAATAAAAACATCTACAGAAAATTTAAAAGGTGACCTGCGGAGGGAATAAAAGATATCGAGTTGCCGGCAAGTCAAGTCTCATTTCAGTTCACTTTGCTCTAACCTGCAGTATCCAGTCTTCTTCAGCAGAAATATTATTGATTCAGTTTGTCTGTCCTGGTCAGAAAGTACAAAAACAAAGAGGTTATTTTGTTTATTGAGATTAAGGAAGATAACTAATTGAAATAAAAAGCAAAACAACTTTCTTCATTTATTCTCAATTGAAAAAGATTCCCTTTCCATCGCTTTTTAAGAGTGAAAAACTGAGTACAGTCTTTCACTCCCAAGCCGAGTCTCAACTCGTTTATTTTCTGTCGAGTCAAGTTGCAAGTCATCAGAACAGCGACTTGATTCGACTCAAGGCTATTACAACTTGTTCTGTACTTCTTCTCTTGCATGTTGCATCTTGAGTTCGTCTCTTGTGTTCTTAATAGTCTGTATTTTGTTTTTGACTTGTCCTTTTAACTTTCCGCCCTCCAGTGTTTACCCACCCTCGAACAGTGACCCCTCAAATACCACGACGACTGCATTTCCCCTCCACCAGTAACATGTCCATGTTCAGCACGGGCATCCTTGTGCTGACGTCTCCTCTCCACACCCTCCCTTTGCGCATCGCTCCTGTGCTGAGCTCAGCAGCTCAGCTTGTGGAGCGAACACTGTACGTCCACCTCCACCCCGGGCTGATCCTGGGAAGTGGGAGCCAGCCTCGACCAGTTTTCATTCCGCCGGTCGTGGACCTGTCAACGCTCATTTCCCGCCTTTACAGCAATGCAGCTGATGTGTGCGGGCACCTGGATGTTCGCGTTTTGCTGACCAATGTTCGTGCTCAGTCCCAAACGGTTTCAAACAGCCCCTTCCCCTCGCCACAATCTCTTTCTCACTCCCCAGAGGTGGTGCTTACAGACTTTGCTCTGCAGGACCCTGGTGAGTCCCATCAGGTGACGCAGTGTCTGCAGAGGTACACGGGCCACTGCTACGTCTGTAGTCCCAGCCTGCCCTCGGTGCTGCTTCACCCACAGCTAATGAAGCTGCAGGAGCAAGAGGAAGGGCTGAAAGAGTCTGAAAAAAAAGCAGAGCCCTTGGAGACCTACAGTGATGTGGTGGTAGGGGGGACATTTGACCGGCTTCACGGGGCCCACAAGACACTGCTCAACATCTCATGCCTGCTAGCCAACAGAAGGTTCCTTATTGGTGTGTGTGACCAAGCAATGCTGAAAAGTGAGTAGCTCATTCTCAGTTGGAATGTGTATTTTGTGAGAGGTTTCTTAAGTTAATGAGTCGTATTTTTGAAGATCTGATCCCATCTTAAATCATTTTCTTTCCCGATTTAGAAAAAGTGCTCAAGGAGCTGATCGAGCCCTACCCTCTGCGGGTCCAGAGACTGCAGGAGTTCCTGCAAGACATCAAGCCCTCGCTGCAGGTGGAGATCGTGCCCCTCGACGACCCCTTTGGAGTGTCCGTGGTCGACCCCCTGCTGCAGTGCATTGTGGTTAGCGAGGAGACGAGAAGGGGAGGCGAGGCGGTCAACAAGAAACGCATTGGGAACGTAAGTCGAGGAAACAAACAATACCTGTTACACAGACCTCTCTGTCCCTTCAGGAGTGGCTACTAGATTCTGTGGCAGAATTTTTTATCGACATTGTCACCGATCCTTTAACATATACTTTTGTCATTAATATGAAGTCTGAGTGCAGCTTTTTCCTTTACATGTTCATTTTTTTTTTTATTTGATACATTGCCAAACAATCATCTACGATCACAATGTCTGTGTAACTGAAGAAGAAGAAAAAAACCACTGCATTCAGTGGTGAAAAATCAGGTTTATCAGGTTTACAGTGTCAGGAAAGAAAAGGATTCTGGGTCCAGATATAGGTGATCCTAGCCTGTGCTCACATCAGCGACATTTTGTGTTTCTGCTTCCTAAATCAGGGCCTTCCAGCTCTCATCCTCCATGAGATCCAGCTGCTCAAAGACGCCCACCACACTGAGACAGAGGAGGAGAAGATCAGCTCCTCCAGCCTACGCTCTCGCCTGCTGGGCACCCTCCTCACCTCACTTAAGGTAGGTCAAGTTAACGAGGTTTTCGCTCGCCGATTTCATTCAAAAAAGGCAGCTGAGCACTTTGTAAGTGGGGGTTAAGTGTGCAGATCGGTGTTCAGAAACTTTAACGTTTAACTGTTCTCACAGGAGACGTCTCCTTCGGGTTAAAAGTTAAACAGCTTTTCTTTCGAGGCACATGCCAAAGTACAAAGTGTTAAGCAACATCAACAGGTAGATAGATAGAAGTGTGTCAGGAGCAGACGGATCAAGTCGAATGTGAGGTTGATGTGATCTTGGTAGTTTTTTCGAGTTGAATCTTACAGAAAGGCCTACAGACAACCGGAGCGCTAGGCAAATATGATTTCTATTTCTGATTACGATTTTCTGTACATTAGTTCACTAAAAAGGAAGAACTGCAAATTGAACATGACTTGCGTTCGCTCTGCATGTAGACCGCTGGTTCCCAAAGCTTCACATGGCATCGCAAGCCTTCGTTTTTTTATTAGGCGTAAGAAAACTAACAAGAAATCTAAACAGTAGGCCTGTAACCCAGTATTTCTTCAATTTCTGTGAAGAAAACTGAATTAAATTGTTGTTTTTAGAGATTGTTATCTCAGATAAAAACTTGAAAACAATCTCAAAGTGTAACGACATTTGTGCATTTGTCCTATCATTGCATCCAGCCATTGATCGTTGTTGCTCTCATGTTTGGTGCTGTTGTATTAACTGGTATTCTTTTATATTGATTCATCACAAGATTTTCTTTTTTTCTTTTTTTTTTGATTATTCTGCACCCTTACATATCTCCTGTTTGTTCCGCACTAGGACACGTCCCATCTCCCTCCCCTCCCATACGTGATCGGCCTGACGGGAGGCAGCGGCAGCGGGAAGAGCTCCATCGCCAGGCAGCTGGAGGATTTGGGGGCAGTCCGGATCGACTGCGACAAGCTGGGCCATGAGGTGTACCAGCCTGGCACAGCCGCCTATCACAGAGTGCTGGAAGAATTCGGGTCAGGTGAGGAAACGCACTCCATTAGGGTCATGTCATTACTGGAAAGGTTGGGACATGGGTAGAGATGTGTCATCCTAGGAGTGTGACGTACTTTTGCATTGCTTTTTCAGTATTTGAACACTTAAGTGATTGACATAATGAGTGCACTGTTGCAAGTAAAGGTCAGGGGCGTGATCTCTCAGACACCACTGATTTGATTTTTGACTAAAGATGACGGGACCAATGTCAGACTAATGAAGCATTTAAAGGGCCACGAGGTCCTACATCACCCCTCTTATAACTGATCCATGTTGTGACTCCTGTGGGAACATAAAGTCCTGTGATTTATGTTCTAAGTAAGAATTTACATATACTACATGATCAATTTCTGTCCTTCAATCTGTCCCTGCTGAGCGACAAAGACAAGTGTCAACAAATGTTTTAAAAAAGCTGAATTTCAAACAGGATTTCTCAAACATCACCGGAGCCATTTCTGACTTCGCTCCAGAAAGACACATTTTGTTTTTATGTGAGGCGACAAGAAACCTGCAGCTCCATTTAAAGTCCACCTCTAGTGTTTTTTCATCTTGTTCCTACAGTTTGCACAATGAAATGAAGCTAAAGCCCCATTCAGCTATACAGTACATACATGGAACGCATACACATATTTTAATCAGAAGCATTTAGTCGCACATTTTGTAAATGTATTTTGTGTAACGCTGTGTGAAATCTCAGGCGTCTCTCGTCTCTTTCAGATCTCCTGAATGAAGATAAAACCATCAACAGACGTGCGTTGGGGAAGAAGGTTTTTGGAAACAAGGTAAACATATGACATGTGTGAATAATGTTCCAGCACGTTGCGACGACGCAGAATAACTTCTCAGATAACACCACTGTGTCGACAATTTACCAAAGGTGATTTTTTTTTTGTGTTCATGCAGGAGCGGTTAAAAGCCCTAACAGACATTGTATGGCCTGAGATTGCACTTCTGGTGAAGGGCAGAATCAGCCAAGCCAGACAGGAAGGTATTTGATTTATTACTCTTTGTACTGCAATCAGTATTTTCAGTATTTAGTTATGAAATGTGTACTTTCTTATTTCTGTAATTGCGTTTTAACAATTCTGATTCAGAAAACAGCATTAACAGGATCAATAGTTTAGCAAAAGTATATCCAAAAAGTCCTTAAAAGATCTCTTTTTAAGTTAGTTAAGCTAATGTACTGATCTTATTGACACATACGTACACAGATAATAAAGAAACTGCCCTCGATTCCCTTAATTATTCAATTGATCCATTGCTGTTTGCAGGTAAACAGGTGTGTGTGGTGGATGCAGCAGTTCTTCTGGAGGCCGGCTGGACGGACATGGTCCACGAGGTCTGGGTCACCGTCATCCCTGATGAGGAGGTAATGTGTTTTTTACCTGCAGACATGGACTTACATCCACTTGAGTGACTGTCAGTGTAAAGAGGACTACTGATGCTTGCAGAATGTAAAGAGTCATTCAGACAGAGTGTAAACCAGTAGACAGAGAGAAAGCGACGGTTCCACGAGTGTGGTGAGACATGTCTTTTTTGATGCAACCACTGGGGGGCGCCAAAGCTCAAATTTTCAAAGTCTGCACACGAATTAAACACTGGAAATACTCGCTTTGACAGTCTGTCCCAGAGGCTTTCAGAGTGGGAGGCAGGCCTCTCCAGGGGGCCTCCAAACAGTTTGAGGGGAGGCTCAGTGAGCGGAAGAGTGAAAATATTACATTATTTATCAAAAGGACGTCACACAGAATAGCCTCAATGTGTGTGATTTGGTTTAAAGAGATAATTCGGGGGAATTTTACTGTGTCTCCCTCTTTCCTAGAGTCATAAACTAATAAATGCCTTAGGGCAGACCTATTTTATGTTTTTGGTGTCGTCTGAAATTATGTCAAACAGAAATAACAGGCTTTTTTCACTCAATTGATTGGTGTCTGTGGGATCAAATAACATAATTATGATCATCCTTTTCCAAGCTTTACCTGAGGGAAGACCAACGGTCCCAGACTTTGTCAACCCCTGATCTAACCCACCTGCCTTCCTTTTGTTTCCCGTCCCAGGCAGTGTCAAGGATAACAGAGCGAGACGGTGTGACCTCGGAAGATGCTGAGCGCCGGCTGCAGAGCCAGTGGTCCAACGCCAAGCAAGTTGAACACGCCAACGTGGTGCTCAGCACGCTGTGGGAGAAGGAGGTCACTCAGAAACAGGTAAGACACTCGTAACACCACCAGTTTGGGAAAGTATAATTAGAGAGCTGTAAGTTGTGTAATAATCTACCTGGATGTGTTTTGTTTTAAAGGTACTGAAAGCTTGGAATCTTCTTCAGAAGAGAATCCAGCAGAGGCAAGACGGACAGTAGGAAGACGTGTGCATCACTACATCATCTCAGCTGCGACCGGCAAACACAGATCAAGCGCGTGTCGGGTCCAGGGACTCGTGCGCACGTATGACTGATCGACATGAGGAAACGCTGCCTTTTAGAAAGAAGTGAGAGCGGTTACTGTGCCATCGCAGCAAAACCCAACAAGCTTCTTCGACCAAGACTCAGTGCCTGATTGACTTTCCACCGGTTTTTAAACTCTGGTTTTATTTTAGGATGCTGTGTGAAATGAAAGGGGGATGGGTGAGGGGGCAAAAAAACTTTATAATAATAATGATCCCTAAACAAAATATTTGGAATTTAAATGCTGGAATTCATGTTTGGGATTAATAAAGTGTCACCATATCTCAAGAATTGTAGGTCTGTTTTCATCCAAAGAATAGCCTGCCTTTAAATGGATGCCGTTGTTTTAATATGTCCACCATTCTGCATTATTGCGAGACCAAGCCTGTATAATCTTATATATTCCGGGTACTTTGTCAGCTGGCCACACTTTATACACAAGCTCTGTCCTGTTTCCATGTCTTTTAAGAAAAGAACATGAATGTAGCTATTAGAAATGCAACTAATATTAAGGGAAAGGTGAGATATGTTGAAAAATTGTATGATTGCCACTGTCGAATCATAGAAACTGGATGTTGTGTTTGCAGCTTCAGGGGTTTAGAGAATATTTTAACAAAGTCATTATCTAAAGAGGAATTATACTTTACCAAACAATGTCCTTGTATTGTAGAAATATGTGCAATAGAGTAGGATATTTTTGAAATGATGTCAGTGGAGATGTCATGCTGAATAAATACACTGGGCATTGAAGAAGATGACGTGAAACTGAATGGATTAGTCCATTAACTAGGAAAGGAAATGGCATGAAATATAAGGTGAATCAAGATGATCATTGAATCTATATGCAAATCTTTTAATCTCTACTTCAAGAGGAACCCTAAGAGTGGAAACTTTAGTCATTACGTGTCATTTTATGGTAAATCTTACAATAAAATTATAAACCAATGTTTACATATCAATTAAAATACTGTTTTGTTTTTTTTCCTTTTTCCATTCTAGCCAAGTCTTTGATATCAGTTAAAGTGTCATATGGTCTGATAACAGCTGGTGAGAAATGTCAAGTGTCTTTGATTCTCATCGCTTCGCATGTCATCCGGAAAATCAGTGGAATGCTTTAATAAAATGGCATTAAATATGTTTTAAAATCCTGCGTGACTTTAAGTTAAAAAGGGACTCCTCACCCCAAAATCCAGAACTCATTTTCCCTCCTGTAGTGCTATTCATCCATCTTGATTGTCTTTGGTCTTGGTTTGAATTTGAGAAGAAAAAAAAAAGGATGGCTTTTCACAATTTATTTTGATACATTCACATTCAAGTTTATTTTTCTAAAATTCAGCCTTTAATTTGAATTTGTAATTCCTTTTTTAAAAAAAATGTACATTGGAAGGATATTTAAATGTGCAACATGTACAATTTTCATGTGAACAGTGCCGAGCTCAGCCACAGTAACGTGTGATGACCTTATATCAAAACCATGTGCGTTGGTAGTTAAACATAGAAAAACAGCACAGTGTGACTCGTGAAACAAAGGGCTCATCCAAATGTTATGATCCCCTTCGCAGACCCGAACACGCCCTCTGTGCCTTGAACTTGTGTGTGAGCAGCCTTCGGTGTGGCAGTGAATAACTGTCCGTGACTCAAATCGTTCCATGCTTCCGAGGAGTCTCCTTCCAAATTAAATCTCAAGTTCCACAGTCACATCTCCACTCTCAGTTTGGCAGAGCACATCGCTTCCCCCAGCTTGTTGCCGGCCCTGCACACATATACCCCCGAGTCAGAAGGCTCCAGATCAGCCAGGACCAGAGAGCAGATCCCGTCTTCATGTTGCTCCATGGTCACTCTGGACGATCCGGACACCGGCTTCTCGTTCTGGAGCCACTTCACCTTCGGCTGTGGGTAGCCTAGGATCGAGACGATAGGACATTACAGAGTCAAGAACATAAAATAATGATCAAATATACATCAAGTGTTCAATAACGTTCTGCAATTCTTTAAAAAGGACTAATGGCTGTTCTACGTATAAAGGATTAGTTTGACATTTTGGGAAATATGCTCAGTTGCTTTCTTTCTAAGAGTAAGTGGTAAAGACCAAGAGCACTAAAGTAGAGTCTGTAACCTTAATGCAGCGGCAAGAAAAAAAAAAAAAAAAAAAAAACTGGGTTAACAGGTAGCCAAAGATAACAAAGGACTTCCTGTCGCCACCATGAGGTTGCCACACAAGACACAACATGACGGTTCAACTTTTTTTTTTTTTTTTGACACAGATAACAACAAAGGGGATATAGTCGAACAAGGTTTAAAAATCAGATCAATGCGCTCAAGGATGAAGAAATGCTCCATAGAACTGATAATTGACTGGTTTCCTCCCTAAAAGCAATCCCTTTCAAAAACATGAGTCATTTGCAGCGTAGTTAAGCTTTGAGTTTAGCCAGTTTAGATCTGCTGCAAAGAGCAGTTCGGAGACGGTACGGGAATCTATGCTTTTGCGTCGGGGGGGGCCTCGCATCACAGCTCCGTCACCGTACCATCAACAAGGCAAGTTAGCCGAGCGGTCTCTCCTTTGCGAAGGGTGGCGTCCTTCAGGGCCTGCTGGAAGCGGGGTTCACTCTGGAGCTGCTTATCCAGCGACTGGATGGCCTCCTCTGCCTCTTGGCTCCACCCTGGCTCTGGATGAGAGGGAGCGTGATGACGAATAAAAAACAGAAACGAGGCTTTTGCTGATCACAAAAGGGTAAACTTGAAGTGACAATCGGAAACTGTGAGTCATCTGCCATATGTATGTGGCTCCAGGACATGGGAGGGCACCGTGTGAGAAAGTGCATGTGTGTGCGTGTGCGTGTGTGTGTGCGGGGTCTTTTTATCTGTCATACCCTCTGAGGAGCTGCCAGGAGAGTCTGGCCTGTTAGAGAGGTTAGCCATCCGCTGGAGGGCCAGAACAGCCTTGCCAGTTTTCTAGAAGTTTAAAGGACAAATAGCAGTGGATGACAAACTTCACTCACAACCAGGCTTTAGGTCTATATAGGACAATGCATTGAAAGGTCATCATAAAAAGGAGGCACTGATAAGAAAATGGTATATCTGTCTAATGCAGGGCCGGCAGTCAATTTTTCCAGCCGCCGTACCTTCCACTTGCGCTTGGCCAGAAAGCGTCTCATCTTCCCCTTATTGAGGGACTTGGTGGCTCTGCGGGTCAGAGGGGTGAACGAGGCCATCCATGGGTGGGCGAGGGCCTCGGCACATGACAATCTGCATCTAGAGCGCAAGAAATGTTTTTTTTTTTTTAAGTTCTTATGGTTTATCATTTTACAAGACATGTAAATCAAGTAATTCAGTCCCAAGCTTTATCGAAGTCAATTTTTAGTGTGAATGCGGATGCTGGACTGGACCACAAGATCACTGGTTCCCAAGTTGGGAAGTGGGATCATCCAAGGAGCGAGTGAATGCCGCACATCACTTCCACGTCCAAGTCGATCACTGAGTCATTAAGTCATCAAAACAGTGACTTGGATGTTTGCTTTTCCAATTTGGCTTTTTATTAAAATTTTACCATTTATATCCAAGCTTCCCATTTGTATTACTTTGTGTCAGAGAGCTTCCGTTTATTATTTTACACTCTGCTATATTGTAAATGAGGTCTCTACCTCAATGCATTCGAGTTAAAATTAATGTATGCATGCATGTATGATTGAATTAAATGATGCTTCCAGCAGTCTCCTGGCCTCACTGCGATTATCTGCTGCATACATAAAGACTCAGACTCTCCCTGACTCATATTCAGAGACGGGTTAATGGTTTGGCACCATGCAAATTTACTCCAAATGGTTGTAAATGTCAAAAGGAATATGTTGCTCATAACGCTGCAGGGAACCCATTTCCATTTTTGTCTGCTCTCGTAGACGTTTTCTCAAAGCTTGAATCTAGCAGTGTGTGGGTTAGGCAGCCAATTTGATCATTTGCAACAATCATTCAAGGAAGGAGGAATGAAAGAAAACAAGACCAACCTCCTGTCTTTCTTCAGCAGGGAGCTGATGAAGTCTTTAGCTTGATCAGAGATGTCCTCGAAGCTCTCCTGGTCGAACTCGTAGCAGGCAGCAGTCACGAGACTTAAAGTCTCGGCGTCACTGTTCCCCTGGAAGGGGGATTCTCCACTGAGCCTGGGACACCGAACAACATAACAATAAAGGAAACGTATACACACACACACACTCCTGCAGCGCTGGAATCTCATTTTCTGCCACTTTATTGCTTCAACTCGACCACATTTTGTAGGCAAATATTGTACATTTTACTTCACTACATTCATTATAACTTGCATTGCAGATTTCATGCTGCATCAGTGCCGAAACAGCACATTTTCAAATTAATTTAAAGAACTGATTTATATATGCATAATTCAACTTTACATTTAATTTTGATATTTCAGTACATTTAATATCAGACTAAAGTAAAACCAAAGTAATATTTAAACACAATATATTTAGTTCTACAGCACTGGTCTCATGCAAGTTTCCTCCCTACAGCCTATCCTCATCTTTATTGTTCACACACACATTAACAAGGAAAATATTATTTTTAAATGTTAACCCGAGGGTAAATTACCTTACAATGTCTCGAGTTAATCAAGGCCTTAAACTACTGCTGGGTTTGGTTGAAACTACACACACTTTAAGGAGTTGCAGCATTAACATGGAGGGCTGTAGGAATATATCATCGACAGGAGATGGCGCCAAATCTGCATTTGTAGAATAAATTGACATTTTATGCTGTAGTTAGACTTGCATCACTGACATAATACAAGTTTTAATATATTAAATTTTACTTTTAGCTATTGTCACATGACTTTGCCTTCATATGTAAACTTGACAAATAATAAATAGAGAACAAATCCAGGTCATTCATGTCACTGGAAGTTTTATTAAAGTCCCACATCCTCAGTTTCATTCTTTCTCTAAGTGTACGTTACTTTTGCCAGTGGTGGAACAAGTATTTAGATGTATTTTTATTTATTTTTTTTTTTTTAGAAATACTACAGCATAAAAGTATTTGATCTCAATTTGTATTGTTTTTATTCCTCCGTGTTCCATTTTCTTTTGTACAGAACTCTGTAGCTTCAAGAAAAGTGCTAGAAATGCCTCAAAAAAAATTGCACCTGTGAGTAAATGTACTGCACTTACTGTGGCTGTAGTTTAAACCACCACAGCCTCCGTTCGACTTACAGGATGAAGCAGATGACTCCAATGCTCCACATGTCCGTCTCCAGGCCCACGGGCTCAAAGCTGATCACCTCGGGGGCCACAAACTCAGGCGTGCCGTGCATCACCATCAGAGGCGTGCCCTCCTCTGAGGAGGAACGGGGACGAGTGTAAGAGGCGCACTCAGAAATTCAAAAATGTCACCCTGAATGTTTTTGTTTGTATTTAGTCCGTTTAGAGATGACTCGAGCCATCTGTAAACAGACCACCCAGTGTGGAGCTGTTGCATCTGGAGCGTCACCAAATTATCCGCCTGAACTGGCTTCAAAGGATTTGCATTATCGAGTTGAGGGCATTTATGGAGTTTTTAAAATTACGCAACATGCATTGCAGACATCTAGGAATTTATAGATGACACTCCTTGATGTTGTCTCTGGTCATTTTTGGCACGTGTTAAAATGAATAATCCTGCATCGACCTTGCTGTGTTTGTGGGAAATAAAACGGGGTAAGCTCCAGCTGAGAGGATGGCAGCCAGAAACGGGAAGCATTTTATTCCCTGGGCTGGGTGCACAATGCTGCACAAAGTTCGTGGCACCGATTTCGGTTGCATAGCACTGACTGACGCCTTATAAGGACTCTCGGGTCGCCCTGTGTTAAGACTTTTGCCAGAATGCAAACAGGAAATGTCTTTCATGAGCAAACACCCAGGCTGATTTATTCAGAGCCCCTAGTGAGAAACTACAGAAGTTGTTTAAAAATTAAAAATAGGTCCCTGTGAGATCAATGTGAGACAGTCCAGCAAACTCACCCAGTTTACTCGCCAGGCCAAAGTCGATGATCTTGATCCGTGTACCGGTCGTGTCCACACAGACGATGTTCTCCGGCTTGAGGTCCAGGTGGACGATGTTCTGCTTGTGAACGTACTGCATGCCCTCCAGGATCTGCTGCATGTAGCGGGCGCTGGTGAACTCTGTGTGCTCGAAGTTGTCGTCCACGATGCGTTCGAAGAGCTCCCCGCCTGCAATACTGAACACAAGAAGCAAGGGAAACCAACACTTAACCACTGTAGCTCTCAGTGGTGGACAGTGACGAAGTAGAGTTGCTCAAAGATTGCGCCCAAGTACATTTGCAAGGTAGTTTTCCATTTGATTATACCATCTAAAATCACTATATTCATGATATTTATTCTTTTTGTGTTTCATATTAATCAAATTGTGACCCGGCAGGTTAATTTTGTGACTCTCTGAAGGGGTCCCTGACCCTCAGTTGGGAACCACTGGGAGTAGTTCAAACTACTAACTCCACCTTAACCAGCTCCAACGGTGCTTACGCTACTTACATTGCACACTGATGCATCACCATGTTACAGCTGCATGGCCGTATTGGTACTTTTACTGATAAAATAAAAAATAATTACCCACACACTGACGGAAAGATGAGTGAAGTTTCTTAGCGCACCAAACATTTCTGGAGCGTTACAGCATTCTCCTAAACAACTTGAAGATGGGGACTACATACAGCACGTCTGGCATAATCAAAGACATTATTTTCAAACTTGCTTCATAAAAAGGGTTTAAATAATGTTCTCAAGTCAATTTGGAATCTTCTGGAGATTTGGATTGGACCAAATGAGCTGCATGCCCCTTTTTATATTCTAAAACAAGTCTTCATCTAATTAAGTTGTTTAGGAAAGTTCCAGAAATGTTTTGTTGACTACGAAACTGTATCTGACTGTCCATCTCCATGTGGGCGAGAAGATAATAACGGAATTTTCTACTCCTGCTCCTTTAAGTGAAAGACTTAAATACTTCTTGCACCGTTGGTAGCTCTGGTACCCACATGTTTAGAAGTATTTTCCATATGGTTTGCTGGTATTTTATGGTTTCAGTGGTTTCAATTAAGGTCAGGTTTATCTTTTTTGTAATAGTCGCACTAAAATTCCTAAAATGAACAACCATGTCTAAGTATCCACCTGATAACACTGCAGCAGTCACTAGTGAAACCACGTCACAGATAAAAAAAAATATTTATCAGATCAAAGTCACTTTTCTACTCCAATATCACTTACTATTCCATGACCATGACCATCTCCGAGCGGGTGTCATAGGCAGCCATAATTTCAACCAGCTTCGGGTGGTGAAGACTGTTCATCAGCTCAATTTCCTTGCGGGCCGCCTCCCTTTCCTTGGAGGTTCGGGCTCGGTAGAACTTCCCCGCGCACTCCTGGCTCGTCTCTTTGTGGGACAAACGAAACACCTGGCCAAACTTCCCCCTGGAAATATAACGTGTTAGGATCTCAATTTCATTTTTTGAAAGGCAATTTACATGAGAATGATCATCTGAGCCAAACGTCTCATCCACCTGGCGAGTTCAAACTTGGTTTCAAAGACAAAAAGTAACCACGCTTACACTCCCAGCTTCTCGTGCACACTGTAGTGGTCCTTGACCTTGTGTTTGGTGTCAACGGTCACTGGGATGTACGAGTCAGTCTCTTCCTCCTTCTTCTTCTTCTCTTCTTCAGACACAAAAAAAAAAAAAGACAAATAAGCACATCCCTCCTCGCACAAAAACCATCAAATCCTCTTCTCAAACATTTTAAAAAACACATACTCGCAGTGGCCATCTTGATGCACTCAGACTCTTGGCTCGGTTCGCTGGCCCCTGCTGAGTTGTAGGCTCTGACACGGAAGCGGTACTGCCCCTGAGGCTCCAGGCCAGAGCGGACGTGGTAGGATGTGTTCTTACAACGGCTCGCCACCTCGGTCCAGCTCCCGGGCTGGTCCAGGCCCTCTTGTTTGACCTCCAAGACGTAGCCCAACACAGCCGTGCCCCCGTCGTAGCTGGGGCCCGTCCAGGAGAGGACCAGGGACTGCGTGGACAGCTGGGAAACAACAGGTTGGGATGCAGGTGGGTCGGGACGGTCTGAGGAGAAAGTGAAGAACACAATATTTGGAGCATTTTCTAGTCATATTTTTCTATCATGGTCTCAAACTGTCACCACTTTCCCCCTTTATTTGATCAATAAATCTGCATCCCTGCAACAGGAAGTAACGTAAGAGCATTCACGTCTGTGCAGGCAATTAAAGTGACAATTCACCCCAAAATCAAAAACACATTTTCTCTACCTGTAAGGTGATTCATCCATCTAGATCCTCCTGGTGTTATTAGCAGAGTTTTGGAGATACCAGCCATAACAAATGACTGCCTTCTCTCAAAAATAATGGAATTAGAAGACTGGAGCTCACGGCCAGGAACCATTTTCCTTAAGTGTCACCGCTCAGAGGGAAGTGTGAAGTCTGTGGACAAGAGGCTAACTAACTAAGCCAGCTAATGTTACAGCTCAGACATTGTTGTGGCAACTTTCACATTGGAAATAATTGCCTTTCGAACTGGACTACGCCCAGAAGGATGCGCGCATCTACCCATGGAGGAGATGCTAGCTAACCTAACTTAAGTTAGCAGCAGTATATATCCGCTGTATACAACGTCCTCCTTGCCCAAATTGTAATGAAGGCCTGCTTAGTTAGCGTGCCTCTTGTTCACGAGTAGATGCCTCCATCCTCCATAAAAAACTGCTCACAACAAGGTCTGTGGGTTATCTCGTTATCCAGGTGATGACTGATGACGACACTTTGAGTGCCACAGGCCAATATTTCTACAACTGATATCTCCAAAACTTGACGAGGCCACACCAAAACAATCTAGAAGAATTAAAAGCACTACAGGTGAGAGGAAAAAAAATATGCATTTTTGAACTTGGAGTGAACTGTTCCTTTAATGGACAACAAATATCAGTGTCTCATCATCTGAAGCCGCTTAATGCAGAACTGCGGACCAAAGCGAACCATACCTATGACACTGAGGGAGACCGCATGCTGGGCAGAGCCATGTCTGTTTCGGACAACGACAGAGTACGAGCCTGCATCAGCCGGACAGGCCTGAGAGATCTCCACACTGCTGTGCGTCTCACTGCTGCTGACGGACCTCCTCGGCCCTCCTGCCACCACCTGGAGAGGAGTTACACACCAAGACTTATACTGGCACAAGTTCAGAGTGAGATAATGAAGTGACAGATCCAACAACCACTGGGGCTCTAACCGTACCTTGTCTCTGTTGTAAATCCAGCAGCAGGCCACAGGAGCTGAGCTGCTCCTGAACTCACAGTGCAGCCGGGCCTGCTCTCCTACTCGGACCTCCACCTGCTCTGGCGGGTCTATAAACTGCAGAGGAGGTCCTGAGGAGAAGCAGTTTGCTTGTGTCCATAAAACATGAATGAAGTTCAGCCTTTTTTTTTACTTTAGTGGTTGACATGTTGCGGCAACTCACCTTTTCTAGCAGGGACTTTTGCTTGAAGGTCTGTGGTATCTGTGGAGGCCGAGCGAGGAGGTGGACATACAGGTGCGCGTGCTGCGATTTAAAAGGTACATAGCCAATCACAAGTCAGCATCAGTCAAGTTTGGTTGCAGTGGCACTGCAATCAACACACTTTTGCATGCAAAGGTAATTGTTGAACACCATTTAAAGGGGCACTATGTAGTTTTGGAGAAGAAGTTCAGTCTTAAGAATTTTAATATTTACAATATTAATGACACAAACTCAGAAATATTTTGATAAATTAATAAACAAGCTGTTCTTAGAGGAAAATAAGTTCCTCAGAACACTGTTTGAAGCTAGAAAGTTGTCAGGGTCCGCCACATATAAACAAAGTTAAAAAAAAAATTGCGTTGTCCTTAAAATGTGTTTATTCAGTTTATCCAGTCATGAAAACAATGAGAGTTTGTTTATTTAGTTTGTTTAGGCATTAAAAATATTAGTCAATGAAGATCACCTTCAATTAGAAACTGCGACAGATACAATTACAAACTGAGAGAAGTTTAAAATGAAATCACTATGTTTTTATGAACTGAATAAATGCATGTCATTCACAATTTTTCTTCCTCTCAGCCCTCTATTATCAGGACTGTGACTATTAATTTTGCATTATTTCTGCAGAAGTGTTCATTGTAAGAAGAAAGATAAAAGGGAAGTCAGATTCTATGGGTGTGTAACAACACAAAGGCTTCGTAGAAAGTCTAATAAAAGTTTGTAATCTACCTTTGTCGTCCTTTTTATGTTGGCTTTTCCCTTCGGAAGCTGAGGACAATTGGTCGTTTTCAGGTGACGCAGCCCTGAACGTGACCTCACGCGGCTCATGGTTGCTTGTTCCGGGGATTTTCTTTCTTGCTGATCCATTGCAAACGAAAATGCATTTACTGAGCAGATATCAATTTAACATGGTTTGTATTGTTCGTGATGTCTGTGGACTTTTGTAACTGGACACTCCTGCATTACCTTTGATATGTAACTCAGCGCTGCTCGACCGCCTCCCAGCGCTATTCTCAGCTGTGCAGGTAAACGTCCCAGCATCTCCAGGTGAACACTGGCTCACAACCAGACTGGCAACACCATTTTTGAAGGAAGTATTACTTGAACGCACCCTCTCACCTGAAGGACATAATAAAGACACTAACTTTAGCTGGAAATGATCAAAATCCTTCTAAATACAGAATATTGTGTCTTGAGACCCCAGTAACCAAAGCAGCATGTATGTCTACAAAGTACTAGTAACTAAAGTTGTTGTAAAAAAAAAAAAAATGTAATAGAGTATAAACTTTGCAGCATAGTGGTAGTATAAAGCACAGTCCTTGAGTAAATGTACTTAGTAACATTCCACCTCTGATATTAAAAATATTCCTTGGCTGATATCAAATGTACTGAAGTATCAAAAGTAATTTTCTTGTTTTGTGTGTATACTGCGGGTCATTATATCATCAGATATTCAGCATTTTCCCAGTTATGTGGGTTTTGCCAGTTGCCGATTAAATACATTTATTTAAAAATGCACCACTTTTATTCTGTTGCAGCATGCAATCTGAAAAGTAGCTAGTAACTAAAGTTATAGAATAAATGTAGTGGAGTAAATAGTACAATATTTGCCTCCAAAATGTAGTGAAGTTAAAGCAGCAGAAGGTGGAAATACTCAAGCTAATTAAAACTACCTCAAACTTCTACTTGCGTGAATGTACTTAGTTACATTTCATCATTGTAAACCCAGACATTAGAGTGTCATCTAACATATGCCAGCATCATTTCCTTGCTCATAATGGATTTAGTTTGAAGGTACAGTAATCTCAGTAGTAGTCGTTTACCATTGTGTTGCCAGGAAATGCTCAGAGGCCGACTTCCTGTGATAACACCTTGAAAAGTAGCATCACTTCCTTCACACACCGTACAGTCACTGAGCGGCTGTTTGAAGTGAGGCCTTTCCTCCGCCTGAACGGGTGTCAGCGTCAGCCTGGAGTCTTAACAGAGACGAGAAGTTGTGGACAATGGGGTTTGAACCACCAATGAAAACAGCTGCTTTTCCCTTGCTGGAATGTCCCAGCAGGGTTGGTTGTGGAGGTGGAATTCCATTAGTTTGTGTGCATTTGGGGGGGGGGATGATGTTGCGTCATTCCTATATACTTTGAGCGCCTGAGGGCATTTCTTGACTACAGCATTTTCATAGCAACTAGAAAACAACACAGTTCGTAGCAAGCTTGTCACTTACAGAGAGCGCCACCCTAACTGTATTCGCAAACTAGCCTGTGGGGAGTTTACCAGATCATACACAACACATTCAAGTATTCCCGGTTTTTGTGATTTGCTTTTGCAATGTATCATGCAAATTCTTTTCAAGCTAAAAAAGGTCAAATTCAAACACAAAGTGCTTGCAGGCACTGCAGGAGGCTGACGCTCGGTACAGGACGTACCTTTGGTACATAAATGTTATGAAATCCTACCAGACATTACAATATTAAAGCCGCTACCAGGATATTTCATTTAGTGCTGACTCTGGCGGCCCCTGTGGACAATATCAGTATGAGCACCACCTCCTCCTATTGGAATGATCGGGCTAGGGAACAGCTAAAAACACACCACAAGCAGTTGAGAGGATGGGCCACTAGGCTGAAGAGAGGCAGCGACACACTGAGGAGGGGATAGTAAAAGCTGTATTGCAGTTGCAACTTTCTCTGCCATGCATTTCATGACTGGAAATGTTTGCCAGGAGTAAAAAAAAAATAACTGGATGAAGTAGTCTGAAGATGAAAACAGAGAGAGAGAGTGGAATAAGACGTTAACGAAAGAAGCCCGCCGCTATGTACCAGTGCCAAGGAAAAGGCGTAAAGCACCAAAAATGTTCAAAACATATCATACATTTGAACGGATATGTCATTTTTGGGTGGGATTTATTTTTGGTGGCTACAGTGCGTCCTGCTGCTGGTTTGGTTTACAGCAGTACAATGCCCTGCTTCCTGCCAGCGCTACTCGCTGCTTCTCCATGCAGGCGGGAGAGATGACGGTCATCTAGTGCAGTTAATACGCTGGCTTGGCATAAGTCACTCATACAACCCCACATCAGAAGACCCGAACTATCCCTTTAAATGAAGCCCAAAAAATGGTCCATGCTTTGTCTGACGGTAATTAATATGGCATTACATTTTTACATGTTTGGAGCATTAAATGTGGTGTCTCGTTACAGTATTATTTGGTAGTGAGGGTAAAATAGTGTTTATATGTTTATATGTTGGATCTGAGGTGTTGTATTTGATTTTCAATTGCACGAGCTTGTAAAATAGTGACTACTAATGTATTAGGATCTCTTATTTGGTTTCTAATTAGATTATCATTTGCACTGATATTTTTGTTTGCTGATGTAGGTCATACAGAGGCATCAATATTACACCGGGTATGTTTCATGTCCACTTAAAAGTTCCTTGTAGTACATTTAAACAAAGTTTACACGTCATGAGTTCCCCTTGCGCGTCCAGTCTTTACCTGTTGCAGATGAGACTCCAGGTTTCTTGTTTCCCATCAGCGTCCTGTTAGTGGTATCCGGTCCATCCTCCCTCCTCTCCACACAGAGAGGTCTGGCTTGAGGTTTGAGATTCAACCGGAAAGTAGACACAAAAGTTTTTGGCTTCCTACCATCCTTCTCCATCCTTGAGTAGAAATGACAACCAGACAGAAGCTGGGTTTCAAAAAGTCACTCATCAGCTGGGCCTCCTCCTCGTCTTCTTCTTTGCTTTGTTGTGGTGTGTTTTAGCACGTAGAGTGAAGGGTTTGAATTGTCACCCCGTCTCTGTTCACATATCCTGTGAGATGCTGACAGGAGGAGCCTCTGCTCTCAGACTGCCCTCAGAAATCAGAGCCCACCTCTCGTCCCCAACAGTACACAGGAAACAGCCAGTATTATCGGAAGGCCAATTAAAAACACACATGTCCAGCCCCCGCTGTCCCCTCTGCACTGAGAACAGAGTGCAACACATGTGGCAGGAGACAAAAGAGATAGTGACACAGGGTGGGAAAAAACGTGTGGGCGAGACAAAACATTCAAGCTGAAGAGAAACAGAGAGGTGGATTGTGAAAGAGAAAGAAAAACCAAAGGAGTACTAAAAGCGCATTTTACCTTCATAGACACTTCTTCTTCTTCTATCGGCTTCTTTTTGCCATGTTTACCACCTGTGAACACCTTTTCCCTGAAAAACACTGAGCAAACTGTGGGTGGAGCCACACGGCCAGAGTCAAGCAGGAATCAAGCAGAGCCTGTAGGGCAGCTTTCTCTGAGCTTCTGTGCCACAGGCAACATGCAGACGAATCGTTGAAGTGGCTCCGTGGAATTCCTGGGACTGAATTTTCTTGAATGAAAGTGGAGAAGAGGGGCCAAACCACAAACAGTAACCCTCCACTTGTAAATGAGGTTTATTTAAGTTCTATTGACATTGAAATAGGAGGATCACCTGGTTGGGTGTGTCTCCAAGGTGTGCTCTCGTTTACCCTTTTGTTGAATAGCCCACTCCAGGCTTTTCTCTCAGCTGATGGGACAATATGGTGTTTCTCTTGCAAACTGCTCTGAAAAGCAATTTCCCTGAAGGTCCGTGAAAGCGTCCCGGGCTCGAGGTTATGTTTTTGCCCGTGTCTGCTTGCTGCTTGGTTTGTTTGTCAGCAGGATAACATAAAAAACTACTGCGCATATTTCCCCGAAACTTGGATGGAGGATGCGTCTCGGCCCAGAATAGACATCGTTAACTTCTGGTGCAGATCCAGATAGAGGGACAGATCCAGGACTTATTTCTCAGTTTCTTTGTGCTCTTTGATATTGGATTAGGTTTGATTCAATTTTAGGGGAGGGAGGAGGGGAAAAGCGCTACTGAGTGCCATTCTCGTTTTTAATCCTCCAGTGAATTGTCACAACCCATTGCTCACTTCTTCTGTTTTTTACGGTCTTCTTATAATCTTCATACATTCTGATATGTTCTTGCTGATTATCTTGTGTGGCCTGTCTTTCCTCCAGGTCACCACGCTGGAGGGGATGTTGGCAATGCCTCATCCTGCTCAATTGTCCTCCTTCATCCAAAATCTAACTGTATCAGATAATCTGTCACTGACATGTATGCTCTGGGAGTTTAATCTTACTCAAATCGAGGATCTAAGGACCGAGGATGTCGTTGTTTGTACAGATTTTACAAGACCGAGGCAATGTGATTGTTATTTTTGGCTACATGAATTAGATTGACATGGCTATTTATGTAACATCCAAGTACAGAGGCGCTGCAGGGTCCCTGTCTCAGCATGGTGCAAAATACCACATCAGAGAAAAAGATTTTAAAGCTAGTTTATTCGATCATATCAGATATGTTGAAATCAACGAGAAATAAATGGTGCTTGTGGCTAATTGCTCAAGAGAAGGGAGCAGGAAGAAAGGCGAAAATAGTCCAAGGCTGAAGGTCTGCTGAGCTGCAGGTTGCTTGCTTTCTCACAGTCAGTTATAAAATGTAACATGTCACCTAATGGCAGTCATCTATAACCCACCACACACTTCAACCACCAGCAAGCAAGCTGCCCTTTAACTACAGCGCCTCGAGTGGATAGCAGGTTGAGCGCCAACAATCCACCCTCATGTGGCACAAATAGACCACAGAGTGGAGGCACACCCAGACACACCTGCCTCTAATCACAGCTCGCACTCAAAGCAACAATGTGTAACTTTCAGAAGAAAGAAGATGTTTGATCGTTGAGTCTCATCCCCAGATCGTCTGATACTGACGCTTTGGCTTGGGTGCCTCAGTATTCGACAAGCTGGGAATGAGACTTGACAATCAATTATCTTTCTCTGGATCACTTTAAAAGTTGCATAGCGTTGCTTTAAATGTGAAATGAATGTCTCTTTTAAAAGTGAGATCAATAAAGTACATTCAACCTTATACTGAATTCAATTCAGTGAAAGTGGAAGAAGTATTCAGATCTTGTACATCAGCAACAAAAGTAGCAAAACCTTAGTGTAGAAATATAAGTAAAAGTCATTCATTTAAATTTTTCCTGAAAAAAAACAAACATTTGGCAGCAAAATATACTTAAAGTATAAAAAGGAAAGGTAGATGCAGAATATTTTTTTTCTGAATAATGTTTATCTGCTGGGTAGCTTGTGAATTTGTCTCGATTTATATCATTATGTCAGTCTATTTGTGGATTATATTTTGTTTAATTAAACTAAATTTGTGAAGTGACGACGTTGATAAATATTTGCCTCTGAGTTGTCGGAAAATGGAAACACTCTTACTACTACATACTTAAAGGTGCAATATGTAAGAATCGGCCATCTTTCCAAGGTGCCTTCAGAAACAAGGGGGCTGCATGTCACAACAGTAAGCGCCGACCTTCAGTAGATATCTCTGCAACACAACACATAGCTTGGACGTCTTTGACATAACGTCAAAACTGTTGAGACTTCACATTCTGTTGATGTTACTTTTTGAATGTTTTAAATGAAGATTGTTACATATTGTGCCTTGAAGTTCACTACTTGACTTCATACACTTACTGCCCACCGCTGATTCAGTGTGTTAAGCCCATGAGCCAATGTCATTTGCCGAAACACACCTCATATTTAAATGGGACTGTACAATTGGTGTATGGCTTCAATATAAACCACAAACAACTGCTTGTGCAATTTAGCATGGAAATATGGAACCAACTACAGATTTGTGGCTGACAAACAAATACTGACCGGTTCTTGTGCAGCACGCTAACAATGCTACAACATCAACAATGGTTGCATAATATCGTTTCTAAAAACAACCCCTCAGACAAATGAGTTTCTGTGTTGTGGTTGTAAATGGAAACATTTCACTCAACAGAGGCCAGCACAAGAATGCAGGGAAGCAGTTACACAGACTGGTAAGCGTAAGTAGTACCATATGGTGGGAGGCACACAGTTTACTTTAGACTACAAACATGTGGCCCCCAGCTCTAAAAGCAAATTGATTGATGGACCAGACATCGACGAAAAGCTTAACCGTTTACTGACAGGAATACCGAATCTCCCCATTTCTGGGCTCTTCGCTGTAAAGAAAAAACACAGATGTTGCTTAACACACACACATTAGCAACCAACTTTTTCTTACTGGAAACGGTTTACACAAATCTGGTACAAGAAATGAATAAGATTGATGTAAAGCAAAGAACTACAAGCCAAGAGAAAAGGGTTCAAGTTTGAATTCTCTCAGCCAGAATATAGTCATGTAAGGTGTAAAACCTTAATTTTATTCCTTTTTCAGGCTGATTATTTATTACAAATTTAGATACTGCACTCTGTGTTTGGATGACAAGGTAAGCAGGGAAACGCATGTAGGCTATCCAAGGAAAATGTGGTCTTGTTTCTCCTTTAGTGTCTTGACTGTTAACTGTTTCAGCCAAATTTCAACTCTCAAGTGTCAATAAACGGTTATCTTATCTTATCTAACAGGTGCTGCTGATGTCACTCCAGCAGCAGTTTATCTGTGTTATTGTTTTTTTCTCCATAATGATTTGATTTCAACACCGCCTTATTTATGTTGCATTGCAATCCAATTAACTACATCTGTGACAATTACATTTCTTTTAGCAAAAAAAAACAAAAGAGTAAAAGTTTTTTTTCTTTATTTTCTGAAATTGTAAATTCTACGGAAGCCAAGAATAGCCATTTTTGCAATCAATTTTTATATGCCATCATGTAAAGATAGCAAGCTCATCAACCTGTTATGACAAGAAAACAAACGATTGTTTATGTCATTATATTATTCTAATTATATGGCAGCATGCATACATGATGTCAACAGATGAGTTGCTAGAGTTGAAAGTGTCAGATCAATGAGTGCCCATTATTGATTTATATATTATACTGTACTTTAATCTTATTAGTCATATACATTGGTATTACAGAATTAAAACAACACCCACCACTGTGGATAGTTTCTTTCCCTCTTCCCTTAGTCAATGTTTTTTGGTTGTAGCCTACTGAAGCAGTAACTGCTCTACCTGCTTAGAACTGATAATCACATCTGAGCCAACCCCGTATAGTAATTGGCCATATTGTTAAAAATCCTTGCATCAGATCGCCAGGGGAATCATTCTTACAACCATCAACAAAAGATCATAAAAGGTTCATATGGTTTTGATTTGGTACGGTCAACTCTTGTTATTCTTGTGAAATTTCTTATCTCGACATAACGAAATAACAGATACTGATCTCGAGTTAAAAAATCAAACATTGCGAGCCTGGCAGTTCTTGGCTTCCGTAGATGCCGATGGCAGACTCTGGTGTTTTCCAAATTTGGCCCAAATACGTCATTACTGCTCTGGATTTGTGTATACTTTTGTTATTGTTTATTGTTTTTCCTTTTTTCTTTACATTCATGTTTACTGATGAGCCCGATGTGGTAAACAGAGCAACATCGAAGCACGTGACGTCGACCTTGAAGAATGTGGACTTGACACTGAGCACATGTCCTCCAGTAAGTAAACTTTGGCATTTTCTTTAGAAAGAGCCATAAAAGGTCAAAAGTTGAATACGTTTTTTTAATATCCTGCATCTTTACTATATATGGATGTTTCCCCTACATAATAATGTCATTGTTATACAAAGAAGATCTTATATTCCTTAGAGTAAGTAGCACAATCCCAGCCCTTTCCAAGACAATTATCCTTATCAGAAGGAAATCATACAAAGTTTTGACCAAGTCTTACGGAATTCAAAACAGGAAAAGCAAAGAGACGGAGGGAGAATGTTCTCGCTCTCTGACTGAGCTCTCCAATTATGGCAATCATTTCACTTCCTGTTCCCATGGAGTCCTTCAAAGATTTGCTGGCTCCGTGTTATCCTGTTCCCACAAATTCCTTCAAACACATGCCGCATGCCATCAGTCCGTTAAAGCAGAGTGTTGGAGACCCATGTGTCGCAGGCTTCTGTTCGCTGTTTTAAAGAAATGGAATGGGGCCCTCCTGTGGCTGCGCACCTCACACTGCAGCAGAAGTGATGACAATCTGTCAACCAGCATCGATCAATACCAGAGAAATCCACTTAAAACATCTTGAAAATAACAAAATAGTTTGCATTCTTTAAGTCTGTGAGAACCGGGGCAGACTCTTGCTTCCAAAGATATTCATAATCATCGTCTCACCCTGAATTTCTTTGCAGGCAAATAAGGACAAGTCGATAAGGGTTCATGGACAGAGAGACAGTGATGAGCAGATAGAAAGACAAAACCACAAACTCATGTCGACAGCCCTCTCTTCATCCTCCTGACAATCGCAGTTTTAAAACTTTAGGTGTGTTGTCACATACATTCAAAGAGCCTGCTGTAGCTCTGCTGAGTTAATGAGGACAGAGTAAAGAGCAGAATCTCTGACGCCATGCCTGAAATTAGGAAGCAGCAGGGTCCTTCACAGCCTGATGCACTCTGGCTCGAGCTCTGAGAAGGCAGAAAAAGAGGTTGAGAAGGAAAAACAAAGAGCAGGAAAAGACATGAATGGATAGAAAGAGATGTGAGGAACAGAAGACCTTCTGGCGGCGTGTCACAAGCATCCCGGCTGCTCGGTCTGCTGTGACGGAGATTACTGCGCTGCAGCCAGAGGCCTCGGTCTTCTTCCAGCCCGTGGAGTCAGGTCAGGGTGCCTGCAGCTGCTCCGTATGTTGGTTGGAGACGCTCTGGGGAAGAGATCGGTCCTCAAAAGGGATGGAAGGAGCCCCAGAGCGAGTTCCTGTAGTCAGAGGGCTTCAAGTGAAACTCTGACAGAAAGAAACTGCTTTTCTGTGTTCCCTTAAGAATGAATATTCATATTTTCCTGTTATATTTCTGTATTTTTTTTTAGCAAATATTTTATGGAGGCAATGGTGGCGAGATGATGTGATGATGAATTTCTCAAAAAGTGCACATTTTTCTCCGTACTGTGGTATTTTAAACAAAGTGCCAGCAGAAAGAGGATCATAAATGAAAAGCCTTTCAGAGCTGGCGCAGATTAAAGGAACAGTTCGCCCAAAACTGACAATTCAGTTAGTATCTACTCATCCTCAGGTTGATGGAAAGTCAGGTGAAGGTTCGTAGTCCACAAAACAACTGAACTGGATGTCTCCTCTCAGCTCGTCTGACGTAATCCAAGTCTCTGCTAGCCCCAAATTGATTTGAAAAGATGTTATTGACCAACACAGAAGACAGTCTCACTCCCAGCTCGAACTTGTGCGCCCACCCAGCTACAGTGAGTCTTTTTATCTAATCCATTCGTGATCTCAGGGCTTCTGGCGACTTGGTTTGCGATGGACAAACAAGGCCCCGTCTACTTCGGTTGATTAGGAAGACGCTGCAACGCTGTTTCGCTGCGAAGCTCCAGAAACGTCTCCTGGACTACGAAACTTTACCTGACTTTCATAACGACAGAATTTTCGATTTCGGTTGAAACGTGCCTTTAGATTACAATTTAAAAAACGTGAGCACATGTAGCAGAGATTCTCCCATGATGCCCGTGAAGCTTCGTCTTTTGTTTTCAACCAACCTTTAAGGAATCTTGCAAAAAGCCAATGGTGTATATACAAGTCATGGAGATTTTAATAGTTTCAAAGATAAGCTCCTCCATTATAAACCTGCAACATATTTAGGCCACTATCCAACACTAACATGATCATAACTTTTTCCATTCTCCTATTCAAATAGTCCAACATGTTTTCATCTGATCTATCAGTTCAAATGTTATCAGACTACCTGTTCATTTCCATAAGTTCACGTGACTCACTCGCTACTGACTTACATTTAAGATGCTGAGCCCGTATCTCTTCACACTCAGTCTGCCGCCGCTTCTCTTTAATCTTTTCATACAAACTCGGATCGGCCTCATCGAGTTCTGACAATATGAGCTTGTGTTGCAGCATCAAATGTCTGTTCATTTTCTTCAATGCCCTCTTCCTGGTGAGTACTGTGCGTAAATTTAATGAATGAATGAACATTTTGGGAGCAAATCCATTGATGCTAGAATAACAAACAGGCTGAGCAAAATGGGTTTTCATGTTTATTGGTATCAGGCCTGTCGGTAAGAAGAAACTGCTCCTTCCTTTTTCATATTTTTAACTACACTCTGAATTGATATAAGTGAATTGTCAGACTGCACCTGACAATTATTTCATTATTATTTAATCTACTGATTATTTTTTTTACAATTAATCAATCAGTTGTTTAGTCTGTAAGTGTCAAATAATTATGAAAAATGCTCATCTCATCAGTCTAAAACCATAAGATTCTTCATTTACTTTCATAAATGACTAAAAGCGGTAAAATCCTCACATTTAAGAAGCAGGAACCAGAAAATCTCTGACATTTTTGTTTGAAAAATGACTTGTCATCGATTATCAATTTTCTTCCGATCAACTGTTGCAGCTCCTGTTGTACATTGACTTAATCACACTATAGCAAAGACATCCCATCCAAATCTTTTCAGAATACTATGAAACACAACATACAGTACCAAGTGTGACAGCGACTGTAATCCCGCTCTCGTGTGATGTTGTTAATGTATGCATGGAAATTCAAAAACAAGACACAGGAGACTGGAAGTAATTTGTGGCACCATTTGAAAGAGAATCACAAAATTAATTTGTTCCTCCAACCGTATCAAACATATTCATATTAGATGGTCTCAGGGGTCTCAGCGGACGGGCTGAGCAGAGGGAGCGGCGACAAATATGGAAGATAATCAGTCCGGCTCATGGACGGATGTAGCGGCAGGGGGTCCTGGGTGAGCAGGAGCGCAGCACGCATTCACCGAAATAAAATGAATAATTTGTAAAGTCCTGATATTTAATAACTGGTGTGGATAAAAGAGGTAACCCACAGGCACATTGCCCATGTTTTTGTTTTTTTTTTAAAAATGGTTTTTTATAGAAAACTTTATTTAAAACAGAAAAGACTAGTTTATTTAGTGACACTGGTCAATTAAAATGATAGTTCCGGTTTTTGAAGTGGGGTCATATAAAGTACATATCTATAGTCGGTCTGTTCCCTACAGTAACTACTGATAGCGCAGTTGCGCTAATGCGTAGGGATACGGAGGTTCTACGGTTGAGAAAATGTAGTGCCAAAAGAAAGGGCGGTCTGACGGCGATGTAAAGCGGTGTGAATTTTCTCTATACAACGTACACTTGAAATGATATAGATTTTTTTAGGTGGGCCTTGTTTTAGGTGGTTAAAATTCGCTTTGCATCTGGACTCCGTTCACTGCAGTACAAAGCTGAGCGTCTGGGCTGGAGCGGCTCTCGGCTTCTCCAAACTGAGGCTGCACTGATTGGCAATTACGGTAGGGAACAGACCGACTATAGATATGTATTTTATACGACCCCACTTCAAAAAAAACGAACTATCCCTTTAAGGGTCAAAATTCTGCACCAGATTATGTTAAAAATCTCATAAATTCAAAAAATGTATGAATTTAACACTTGATTCCTGTGTTTTTTCTCATTTTGCACCATTTCAGAGATCAAACCTGTCCACTTCATTTACATCTGGTCTCCTTCTAACTATTATTTTATAATCAGAACCATTTATTCTGAAGAACAATTGAAAAAAGGGTTCTGCCAGGGATTATTCTCGGATTGTCTCCTCTTCTCATCCATCACTGACCCGAGATTTTTAAATAAATGTTTAACTCATTAAAAAGTGTGGGAATGTTTTATCAACTTGACACTGGGCTCTACACAAAACCTGCAGAACATAAAAGGGCTCCCGTTAGAACTCCCTTGGTGGGTTTTAGATGAAACCTCTGGAGTATCAGCGGAGCCCCCTTGTAGGGTTCTTATCAGCACCCTTAGAATTTGAAATGGTCTATAGAACACCAGAGCGAGTTCTGTGTGGAACCATTACACCATAGAAAGGTTCTCTGTAGAATGGGGTAACCTCCACAGATGGTTTTAGGTCTAATCCTTTGTGCTGGGTTCTACTAAGAACCAAAAGGGTTCTCCTTTGGGTCCAAGCCAAAGAAACCTATATGGTTCTAGTTAGCCCTTTTATTACTCAGAGTGCAGCTGCACACTGGTTGGCAGGCATGAAATCCCCAGCAGAGAACTGGGTTCATTGGGTTTAAGGTCTCTATATAGAGCACTGAATTAATTTTCCAGTTGTTAAATGTGTTTTTCAGGCGTCTGGGGTCGCCCTCATCACTATCGGAGCGCTGCAGTACACAACGTACTTGCAGATTGGCACTTTCGCAGGGAGCAGCCTGTCTAAAATAGCGATAGTCCTCATTGCAGTGGGCGTCACCATCACCCTCGTCTCCCTCATGGGCCATCTCGGGGCATTCTTGAATAATTCTACTTTGGTGGCCTGGGTAAGTAACACGATGCTCCCTGATGAGTTTGAGCTTGTTTCCTCGTACATTTGATTAAGAACAGGCCCGTGGGATGATCTTGTGAGGATGTTCGATGTCAGCACTTTGGTTCTGGATATTTGTGGTGAACTGGCTGTGAGATTGAATTAAGACTTTGCCCAGATGTTTCAACAGAACATCAAAATGACACGTGAGAAGATTGTTGTAAGGCTTTGATTAGTGAGTAACAACTGTGTTACCTTAAAAGATATCCCATAGTGTCTTATTTTCAAATGATGAGGACACTGTGGTCCATTGTTAGAAACATACCACTAGTTTCACACTTACAAATGCCAAATAATTAACGATTTAGCAACCTGGTCGCCTGCAACTCCACCAGTTGTCCCCTCCACATCCAGATAGGAAAGTCAGGTCATAAAGAAAGTCATAAACATATAATGTGAATGAGATATGACACATTTTGACCCACTTATCGAGATAGTAGACAGCCTACGACACGTATGGATGTCTGTCTGTCTGTGGTTTTGCGGAAACGTAAACTGGGAACATTTCATCTTGGGCGACAGGGCTGGGAAAAATTACACAAGTAGGTTAACTTTCACATTCATTTGCTGAGAGAATTTGACTGAAATTGAACTTTTCACAAGAAATGGGTGGAAAAACAGGTTCCTATGTTCCCTTGTAACTAAAGACTAACAGAAAATCTTGAGGAAAAATTGGCTCTGCAGCCTCGTACTTTGACCGATTTGGAATCCTGAACCTTAGACTCAAGTACTTCAAGTGCTGTAAAGGAAAGTAGAAAAATCCACTGTGGATATAAGCGGTCTGGGGATGTGGGAATCAGCTGCCCTTTCTGCTCACTCTGTCCCCGTCTCCACTAGTTCATCTGCATCCTGACCGTCATCATCATGTGCGAGATGGCCACGGGGGCCATCTTTTACGTGTTCCGCAGCAGGGTGAGACGCTGAAAAAAATTAAGATCAAGGTCAAAACAGCAGCGCTCCTTCGTCATTAAAGACTTTCTTTTAAACCTTATCTTCTTCCGTAGACTGCTGTGCTTCAGATGAACAGCGCTATCAACGCCAAAGCACGAGGGGTGATCAGTGACTACAGCCCGGAGAGGAGGCACGCCATCAACAGGATTCAGGAAAAGGTGACAGGCAGAGATTTATGTTTGCACGAGGGGCTCGACAGACCGGAGACAAAGATATCGTAAGCTGTATCCTGCTCTCTGTGCATTGTAGCTTATTAATGAATACTTAGAAATTACTTTGTGTTAATCTGACTAAAAAATATTCAGGGTTTTGCACCGTGTGAGCACAACACAAACTGTCCTCTAACTAGATTCTGATGAGATAAGGCATCAACAGGTTTCTCTTTAAGGCCTTTGGCATTTTTGTTTGTTTTTTTTTTTAACCTGGGGACCTCTGGCACGATTCCTGATGCTCCAAATATTCCATAATTGTGATTTGCTCAGCGTCAGTCATGATTATAGACACTGAACAATGTCTAGTTTCACCAACATTTCCACAAAAGAAGATTTAAAGGATGGCTTCACGGTTTATCAGTCTTTGTTTTGTGGATACCATCTTGTAAGGGGATTCCTCAGCAACCCGATCATCAGAATAAATGTTGGCATTGTACGTTTCTGTAAAATGTGGATATGTTGAAAATCTGCGCTTCTTTACTTTTCAGTTGTCAAGTTTATGTTGTGACAGCGCTGTGCCTAATTTCATGTTTTTGGCTTGAAATATTGAATCTCGTTGCCACAGAGAAGCTTGAAAGCTGTCCAGACATCTTGCCACAAATGCCAACTGTTATTGCCACAAAGACACTTGGAAAAAAGACCCGCGTTAGGAATATTTAGTCTGAAAATGTTACAGTTACTGGAGGTACCCAGCTTTGTCGGTTGCAATGGGAGGCCAACAGTGGTCTTCAAACGGTTCCGAACAGTCTCTCATCAGCTGGTTTACATGTAATGATATGATATTTGTAGAAATGTTGATATGACAAGAATGAAACTAGCTATACATCATGCATGTGTGAAGCTGTCCTTTGGGTTTAACAGTGCACCGCGTACCCAGAAATCAACGCTGTAGGCAAAATCATTGCTTTACTTTATTCTTCACATGTTGTCACGCGCCAGTTCAAGTGCTGCGGTGCAGACGAAAGAGACGACTGGTCCAAGAGTGTGGGCTGGGAAAATCACGAAGCCGTGCCAGACTCCTGCTGCGTGGTGAAGAGTGACGGCTGTGGACAGAACAAGGAGAACGCATACTCAAAGGTCTGCAGGGAAATCTCATTTTGAAGTTTGCAACCATGGCAAGGTTATATTCTACAGTATGTTATGAGTGTGTGCTCCCCCCTCAGGGTTGCATCTCGGCCATCAAACGCTTCCTGCTGAAGAACCTGGTGTGGGTCGGCGCTGTCTGCCTCGCCCTGGCAGTGACAGAGGTGAACTGTTCAAAAAAAAAAAAATGAAATGTTTGTCTTTGACATTTGTTGAATGTATGTCTCAGCATGTTTTAGTATTTTTATTTGAATCAGTCATTTTTATGCGCCTTCCAATTCCAATAATAAGAAAATATCGATGTAAGCAAAGGTAATACAGACATCTGAGAAGTAAGTAGAGGATGGTGTGAATGATAATAAAGCCGTGTGCCTCGGGAAGTGAACTGCAGGATTAATTTAAAAAAAAAAAAAAAAAAAAAAAAAATGTGGAGAGAGACAAGAACCATTTTGACCCGTCCTTGAGTTCATTTGCTGCCAGTAACTCGTAACCTTTTTGCCTGTCGCAGGTTTTCGGGGTAGTCATCGGGGTCTGCTTGTGTCTGAAAATAAAGCATAAAAGCTACGAAAACATCAGCTGATGTGCCGTCGTGCCACAGTCGAGATGACTTCCCACATCACTCACATTGTTCACTGTTTCAAATGTGATCGGTTTTATTTGCATTTGTAGTTTGTTTCTTCCAGCACTAAAATGTGACATAAAGATGTGAAAAAAAACTGACACGTGCCTTACTGCCGCTTTCATGATGGCCAAACGTAACTATTTTACAAGCTATCTGAATATTTTGGAATCTGTTTTGGTCTATTACGGTCTCAAGATCACTATGAAAACATTCAATAAATGTGTGATGTATTCTCCAAGTGGCTGTGGTTCAATACACCTGAGCTAATATCTATCTAATATCTATCTATCTATCTATCTATCTATCTATCTATCTAGCAAGTACTGTACTACAAATTTGAGATACCTTATTTTAATATTTTCATTTTATGCATCTTTATACCTCCACTCCACATCTCTGGGGCAAATATTGTATTTTTACGCCACTAAATTTGTCTGACAGCTGTAGTTACCAGTTACTGCTGGATCAAAATGATTGATGCCTGAACTACTTTTTGTTAATTACCATTTTTTTTTTAAAAGAACTACTAAAAAAAGTATTGTATTGTCTCAAAGGACATGGAAGCTACAAACCACGATGATCTCATCAAATATGGTGCATTGCTGTAGATTAAATTATTATTATTAAGTTGTATAGTTAAATGAGCTCAACCTTACACATCTACAAACGTACATTCCAACATACACTTTAATGATTTGATTTTTGATTTTTTTTGATACATTTTGTTGATGATACTTTTCAAATGATCTTCTTTAAATAAGGTTTTGAATAAAGGTTGTATTTTAAAGGTGTGGCTGCTGTAGTGCTGCTTGAACTACTACTAGTTGAGCAGTAAAAATGTATCTTTTCTAAGAAAAAAATGGAAAAAAAAAAAATTCTGTATTGACATTATTCTTAGTATATTTCGCCTAAAAACTGATCTGATCACTGTCGGTGGTGAATTGATGCAGTAAACTACATTTCCCAGAATCCCCTCGAAAGGAAACGCGTCCGCTCTCTAAACCGGTCCGACCGGCAGCAGCACGAAGAGTAACGTGTGCGCCAGCGACACAGAAAACTGACTGAAAAGACGAGTTTGTCAGCGAGACTGGGGCCAAAAATCAAAGGTAAAGAAACAGTTTTAATGAAGAATTATAAATACAAACAGCAGCAGGTTTAATATCGCTCTGCTAACATCGCACAAGCTATCACCAGCTAGCTTTTAGCCTGTAAACTTAACTGTGTAACTTAACAGACTCAAGCTAGCTGGAGAAATAATGTGGTGACATCCAACTGTACATTTTGGAAAGTACCAATTTTACCTGAATTCATAGTTAAATATAAAACAAGAATAATAAAGAATGTAGCTAAGTAAGTTAGGCAAAAGAGGTAAACATTTGTAGAAGTATTTAAACTTTCCCCTATCAGTATTCTCTCTTCCTGCTTGTCTAATCCAGCAGCATGTCAGAGGCTCTGATCCATCGAGTAAAGGAGCTGGAGGCAGAACTGGAGAAGCTCAAGTCCCAGCTGAAGGAGAGGGGTGGAGCTGGAGAAGACATGGAGCTCACGTCCCATTCAAACACAGACTGCAGACCTGAAGGTAACAGCAGCAGCAATAAAAAGGGTAAAAAGGCGAGCAAAGAGCGTCCTTTTGACTTCACTGCCCACCCTCGGCGCCATGTGGCTCTGCGTCTTGCTTACCTGGGATGGGCCTACCAGGGCTTCGCGGTTCAGGAGAACACAGACAACACAGTGGAGGCCAGACTCTTCGAAGCTCTGCTGAAGACGCGGCTGATTCAGGAACGGCAGACCTCCAACTACCACCGGTGTGGTCGCACTGATAAAGGAGTCAGTGCTTTCTCCCAAGTGAGTTCATCAGGACACAATATGTCATGTATTGTACTCAAATGAAATCTCCACTGCCGTTGAGTGAAGTTGTCTCTCCTCTCCGCAGGTCATAACCATCGACCTGCGCTCCACACAGTTTGGCGGAGGTCTGGGCGTCACACTACCTGAAAATGTTGACGTCGGCATCAAAAATAAAGCCTCTGCCTCTGAGCTTCCATATGTGAAGATGCTGAACAGAATCCTGCCCCAGGACATCAGGATCTTGGACTGGGCGCCAGTAGCGGAGGGCTTCAGTGCACGCTTTGACTGCCAGTCCCGCACGTACCGGTACTACTTCCCCCGAGGATCCTTGGACGTGGCGTTGATGGCAGACGCTGCCAAAAGGTGGGTGAAGACACAACACGACAAACACTGATGTCACCCCTTGATGTCACACTTCAGATTTGAGGTTCTTTTTGACTTTGCGCCAGATACGAGGGCACTCACGACTTTCGCAACATCTGTAAAATGGATGTGGGCAACGGGGTCCTGCAGTTTGAGAGGACCATCCTGTCGGCATCAGTCAAGCCTCTGCAACCTCGGCAGATCTCCAGCACAGACCAGTATGAGCTCTTCATATTTGAGATTAAAGGGCTGGCCTTCCTTTACCACCAGGTACCAAGAGACAGTGTGCTCAGCAATTCATCATGTTTCCTTTCAAGCCATTGTATCCTTATAAAGCCTCAGTTTGTTAAAGTGAAACTTTCAATAGCAAAAAGACTGGTTAACTTACTGCAGTGAATTCCCGTTGTGTTGTGTTGCAGGTCCGATGCATGATGGCACTGCTTCTCCTCATAGGGCAGAAACTGGAAGCCCCAGAGATAATTAATCAGCTCCTGGATGTTCAGAGTAACCCCAGGAAGCCTCAATACAGGTGAGGCAACCTGAACTGAATCAGTAACCGTGACGGCAATACAGCTGGACTACGGTTGCATCAGTATAGATCTGTGTTGAACACGTCTCTTCCTGTCTCTAGCATGGCAGTAGACTACCCGCTGGTGCTGTACGACTGCCACTTTGAAGGTTTGAGCTGGAGGAAGGACGGTGAAGAGGTGAACCACGTCCTGTCTGCACTACAACAACACTGGACCCAGAGTGCGGTCAAGACGCACGTCGTCCACGGGATGATCCAGGGTTTGGAGGCCATAGGTGAGATGTTCAATGAGATCGACGGACTGTGACATTTTGAGCGACAGTCTTCCGTTTTTATTTTGAAATAGACCTCTGCAGGGCGAGACTGGGAAAACAATTCAGGCCATGCCAATATCCACAAACAGACCATTGATATTGAGGACCGTGATAACCACAGAAATCAACGGTTCAAAAAATAAAAACAGTTAATTAATTCTAAATAATACATATGAATAATCGCACAATGTTTCCTGTTACTCTTTGCCTGTCCTATCAAATAGAATAAATATTATTTTTTCCCATCTGTTTACACAATAATTTATGAATCTAGAAATAAATAGGCTAATTTATACAGTCATTTATTATTATATATTGTAATGGTCAATTAAGAAAAAGGAATTATAAAAAGGTTTTTAAAAAAATATTTTTTTGTTTTTTCATCACAAAGAATCAACTCAGGGAAGGATAGTTTTGAGATTATAATTGTCAGAGGACTATCCTGCTAACATGTATTTTTATTTAGTACACAATTTTGGAGCATTTTAGCCTCCTTTTTTAAATCACTGCTCCATCTTTTCCGCTTGTTCTGCTACACTTTCATTTTTGCTCCACGCTGCTCAGCACTGCACCCTCTGACTGAGCATTGTTTTATTGTGTGTGATGACAGACGGGTATATTTTTAACACTTCCCAGACCACTGGGATTTCAGTCTGGGCCGTTGACTTTTGACAAATTCAAAGTGTAAAGTTAGCTCTTATCAAATTCATACTTATTGACACAAACTCTGGATTGGAGATAAAACTGACTAAACTCAATATTGTAATTGGCAGGAATGATGTGGATGACTCCACAATGAGCTTTAGCTGAACAGAGTGCTCTATGTGAACAACAAAACAATGCACCAATATGCAGCCTCCAGAGAATTATACATAAAATAATTTGGTTATAGACGGCTACAACATCAGCATCAATTCTGAAGATACTGGTATAACTTGTTTCTGTTCTCTCCATTGTCAGGTGGAGTCTCCTCCAACCATTGCTGGCTGGTAGAAGGCAGCAGGCAGAAGAACTACCGGCCCCTGCTGGAGCGTCCGTGCTGCGAGAGTCTGGAGTCCAGGATAAACCATTTTGTCAAAAGAGGCAGACTGGAGCGGGAGGAAGGGGAGAACGGAGGAGAAACGGTCCACAGGGGGAAAAGGTCCAAACATTCCCACAATTCCCCCAGTCTGCCTGTTTCTGCAGCGACGCCATCTTTAAAACAAAGTACAAATCGGAAGGCAGAGGACTGATATTTTCCCACCGAAGAAAATGGACTGGACAAAGTGAATTTTGTTGTAATTTTTTGTTCATTGTATTTAGATGTTATTTCAGGAAACAAAAGAATAGATGTATCTCTTTGTTTCAAGATAACAGTGTATTTTCTTTTTCATTCAAGCAAATGTCTGTTTTGCTTTGGAATAAACACGTTTTGGAGAAAGTGGCCATCCCTCACGTTGGTTTACAACAGGTGAAGTCAGTGGCGGAGTATAGAGAATAGATTAAGTACAGTGCATTTACTCAAGTACTGTATTTGCATTTTATATGAGTATTTAATTGTTATGCTACTTGTATGCAACTACATTTTGGGGATACGTATTGTACTTTTCACTTTATTTGAAACCAATAAATTACAATATCATTATAGAGTAAGCTAACCAGCATTACAAAGTATTTATACGCTATATGCTTTATATTTTCTAGCTGCAACATAAGTGATACACAGGTTAATGTATCAACAAATACAATCCAGATATAAATATGATTCTGAGGAGGGTCATCTGCCAAAAGAGTTATTTTTTGGGGGGGGCTTTACGAATATTTTGATCTTAATACTTGTGAACATCGAGTAAAATTTTGAACGCAGGACTTTAACTGCTGGCACTGCTAGTATTTTCATATTGTAGTTTTGCTACTTTTTTATTGAAGCCCATTTCTGACGGTTGAATAAAAAAAGATTAAATTCAATATGAAAAATTAGATCAATGAAAAAACATGGGGAGTGATAATTAGGAGATAAAAATGTGAAATTATGAGATAATTGATAATAGACAATCATGAAAATCACAATTAGGATCTAGAAAAATGGAAAAGATTAGATTAAAAAGTCAAAATTTTTAAGTAGAAATTGAGAAGTAGAAAGTCAGAATTGTGAGGGGAAAAAATCAAAATAAGATTTCAAAAGTCATAATGATGAGATAAATCATCATTAGGAGATAAATTAAATTTGAGAAATATAAAGTCATAATCATAAGATTAAAAAGTCAAAACTATTAGAGGACATAAAAACAATTTCGACTTTTAAACTCTGAATTCTCATCTCATTATCTTGGCTTTTTATCTCGTACTTTTGATTCACCATGGGTATATTTTTTAATCAAGGCATGCGGCTTCCATATTAACTTCCACTCGAGTAAAATAACTGAATTCTTGAATTCTTCTACCACCTCAAGCTGAATGAAACATCACACAGCAAGGCGGAACTCAAGTCAACTACGAGGTCAGGTCGGATGAATTCTGAGGTGGCGCTTGTCCAGCTAAGCAGCTAGGTCGCTAGCTGTCAGCAGAGCACAAGTCAGTCAGAGTTGCGGGCAGCGACGCTGAGCTCCACGACTCTTCTCCGACCTCTTCACCTGACTGCACATTGGACAGGACGGAGTTAAAATGTCTGCCTGCTCCTGTGGCTGCGTGTCTGTTGTCACTCTCACCTGAGCGAGACTGGCGCTAACTGTTAGCCTGTTAGCAGGGTTGTTTACTGCACCAGCCCCCTCCACTGTGGCTCTGCACGGATTTCCACTGTACGCTCAGCTGACTTGAGGAGTATAACGAGGTAAAGAGAAAATAAGAATCACGAACAGGTGTATGTTTAGGTAACAGTAACTAAAGTTTGTTTACAAACAGTCACTTTCTCTCTCTCTTTCTGGCTTCTTCTGTTTGAGTTTATTCCAACGCTGAGGACCTGTTAAACCTCGAGTTTGTCATGGCGTTGAGTCAAGAATAACTTCAGGGCTGACAGTCCGGTCTGTCAGACTAGTTTGACTCCATAGTTGGCAGCTGAGCCGAGTAGTAAACACAGAGTGCAGCTCTGCAGCTCCACAGCAGGGGGCGATTGGACTATTTCCCTGTTTATCATGAAGTTTACTGACACTGTTGTGTGTGGATTTAAAGCTACATAACATAATGTTTGCAGTTTATGTATATGATATTTAATTTCTCAGCTTTAGTTATTATTTTCTTGTTTTTTTGTTTTTATTTACAAAGTAGTCCAGCTTTACACAGACAGATGTTTCAAACCTGGGCTATAGATGATGCCAGTAACAATGTTTTATTGCCACTGTTGTTTATTCCCCCTCTTTAGCCAGGGAAACAGAGAAATCTCCAGTATTGTTAGTATAGCTGGCATCTTTTAAACTCATTCAGCCCTTCATCACACTGTCTTAGAAAGAGCTCAGATTATATTGTATAAGGAGGTCAACAGGACAAACATCATACGAAACCAACGTTTGGCTGCCATTAAAAGATTCAAAAGTCAAAATGATGAGATGAAAGTCGTAATTATGAGATAAATCATAATTAGGAAATGGAAAGTTAGAATTTTCCCTTCCCTTCATTACACTTTGAAAGAGCTTGAATTGTATTGTACAAATTTATGAGAGAACATTTAATAAAACCTTCTTTTACATGATAAAGTCCTTTTTAGCTTGCTGGACAAGCACCTACTCAGTGACAAGAATTTTCTATAACTTCTAAAGTCTGATGGTGAGGATGTCTCGTGCCAATACTGAATTAAGAGACAGAGAAGATAAAAAAAAAAAAAAACACGCCTCTGCTATTGATTGACGTCATCGTGATTGCTGCTTCACCGATGGCAGTCAACAAGGCCTTGGAAACTTTATTTTATGCCACCGAAGTTGTATTCAGTCCTGATTAGTTTCTTTTAGTCACCATTCGAGACAGGGCCATTAAAGATTTTGTCACTGTTTGTGATTAAAAAACACTTTTCATTATTGGTATCATCGTAAATATCCTCCCATGAATTACTTGAAAAAGCTGTCTAGGTCACTGACGCGCAGTCCTATATTGGTCTCTTGTGTTAATTTTAATTGTCTAAGCCCGTCAGTGTGGCGCACACACAAGTTAAACCGGATGTGTGGAAACACTGCGTATCCCAAACTAAAGAACGAAAGGAAAATGAGGTTACTACCATTTATTTGTCTTTTTGTTTTTGTGGCAGGACTTTGATTTATGGTTACTTATTTTCAAATTGTTTAAGTTTTGTTTTTCACAAAAAGTTCAAGCATGTTTTACCACAATTTTTAGAGTTTAAAGAATGTTTTGATGAATATCGTCAGTCACAATTATGTTGGACGGGGTAAACGTGACGCAAAATTGTCATAAGATCTCGTGCCAAGTCAACATGAACCATAACGGTATTAATACATTATTAATGTTGCTTGGATGCGTCTTTCTGTGTCTTTTCTTTCAGATGTTCCTGGTAGGGCTGACGGGGGGTATTTCCTCAGGGAAAAGCACGGTGTCTTCGATGCTGCGGGAGCTCGGCTGCCCCATTATTGATGCTGATGTTGTGGCCAGGAAAGGTTGGTGAATATCTCGGATGTACAGCGTCAGCCTCTGATGTGGGAATTGTGATTAAAATGCCCGACATCACTGACAGAACTTCGCCTGGTGTAATAACAGTGATATCGAAATGGACGTCGGGAGGTTGGGGCCTGTAGGAGATTCATTAAGACAAACGCTTGTAGAGAGAGCATGAATCATGGCGCCTGTCTCTGGCTGACTGCAGGGATGATTCTTGAGTTATGTGGTGATGATACAAAGGTCACAGAACTATGTTAATAGTGCACAGCTGCATGTAAGAGGACTTCGAAGACATTAGCATTATGATTTAAATTCACACCGGTGGTCGACGATTATTACAAAATTTATAGAAATAGCTTCTTATCCGTGTATCCAATTTTTTTGTACCATGCAGACCCGAAATCAATCATTTTAAAGGGCTAATTAAAGCTGGGATATCGTGAAAAATACTAAATCTCGCTGCCTATCCTTGACATTAGTCGCGGAGCCCCACACACGTGCCTATTCCCGCATCGTCTACCACTTCGGGCCGGAGATCCTGCTCGAGAACGGGGAGATCGACCGGCAGAAGCTGGGTCAGCTCATCTTCGCCAACGAGGAGAAGAGGAAGCTGCTGAACTCCATCACCCACCCGGAGATCCATAAAGCGATGCTCAAAGAGATCCTGTACTACTTTCTCAGAGGTGAGAAAAGGGACGGGGTTTGGCTCAGTTATCAGAGAAAGAGAAGATGATTTACGGAAAGCGAGCGAAGGCTGTTTTGCGGCGCTGCGATGAGCTTTGCTTTATCAACCGGGAGGTGAAGGCACCTGAGATAAAGTCGGCAATTTTTGCTGCTCACTCCCACTCACTTCACTTTTTCCTCAACATCCTAAGATAGCTCAACATAGACCTCTCATACACATATTGCTATATGTTGTAAAAAGTAATTTAATCTTGTTAACTGTATTTTCACAACGCTGAAAGTGTTAATGAGTGTTAATATGTTAAAGCTAATTAATTCTGTTTCACAGTACCTCCTCTCCTCTCCCTCTTTGCTGTACTTAGGTTACCGCTACGTGGTGCTGGATGTTCCCCTTCTCTTTGAAACCAGACGTCTCACTCAGTTCCTCAACCACACTGTAGTAGTTTACTGGTAAGACCACTATTCTCCGTTTTCCCCGATCCCTTTCGAGTTTTATTTTCAGATTGTTTGTTTACAGGTTTCATATTTTAAATCATTAAATATTTGGATGTTTGTTTTTTTGACAGAAACAGGCCATTAAGCCCAGTTTTGTGAGTTATTGGTTACCTCTGTCCGTCTGTCTCGCTCTGTGCCTTATTAGTGTGACTCACCGCCTCTGGATTTTTTAACAAGGCACCCCGGCTGCGCCATAAATAACCTCCATTGTCTCTTCCTTTTCAGTGACCCTGCCACTCAGCTATCGCGCTTGATGCAGAGGGACGGCCTGACCCAGGAGCAGGCCGAGCAGCGCGTGGCCGCGCAGATGCCGCTCAATGAGAAGCGCGGCTTGGCCAATCACGTTATCGAGAACTCAGGCAGTCGAGAGGACACCCACCGGCAGGTCCTGCGGTTGCACACAAAGCTGGAGGACTCCATGGACTTCCTCTTAGTTAGAGTCATTGCGATTGCAGCCACTACAGGTCTGGGAGGGATCCTGCTGTATGCAGCCAAGATACTTTTGTCCTAACAGAGGAGAGATGAGGGGGGAGAAGGGTTTGTGGTCCAGGATGTGGTCAAATATGAGGGTGTGAATAGAAGCAGGTGAAAGCACGTCAGGGGTACTGGTGCAGTTCCCTGTGAGATTAGTTTCACAGCACCTAGCGCTACAGCTCAGAGGTGTGACAGGCTCTGTTTGCAGTTAACACTGACTTACTTTATTGACACAACATGCACTGACAAACGTGGTTTGGCGTGAAGGGTTTCTATGTGCAATTTCAGTTGGTTTTTACTCAGAGACACTAAAATACATGCAATCCCTTAGAGGCTCAGTCGCTTTACAAGCTCGCCGATGCTCTCAACAGTGATGAAACTCACAACTAACACCAGTAAATGTAAAAGGCAGAATTGTACAAACTGAAGAGATTTTATTTTGTTACACTTTATACAGCTATCCAAATGACACATTCTGGGTGATTTGTATAGATTGTAAATCTCCAGACAGTAGAAAGAGCAAATGAAGAAGTAAAAGGCTGTTCATTCATAACAACTATAGATTTGGATTTTGTCATTTAATGGCACGAACTGATGATTTTTAGTTCAGTATGTCAGTACTATCCTACGGAAGAAGATGAGGGCTACTGTAAAAAATGTATTTTGAGTTCTGACAGGTTTTTCTTTTCTCAGAATTCTTTAACAACGTCAGAACTTCAATAAAGTTTTCACTGTGGCCTTGACCCTCTTCCATACTGTCCCCAGCCATGAATATATATTAAAATTAAAAATGCTGTTTAGGGATCAGACGCTTACTGATTGTATGTTGATGCCCCACATGATGAAGATTAATGACAGAATGTATTTGACAATCCATTTATAATGGGAACGGTTTGAATTTACACAAATTAACACTTTATATTTATCACTGTATTTTCTTACACTACACAGCTGTCCTCTGTAAATACTAAGTCTGTGATTTCCTGTTTTTTGTTTGTTTCCTGTGCAGTGTGCACCCTCAACACAACATTTGTAACATTAGCTGCTTGGATGAAATATAAATGATCCAATACTTCTGTTTTAAAGTAACAGCTGTCAGATGGTGGTCAGTTTTTCAGTTCCCCCTCCTCTGAAAAATGTGTTTAGCTTTTCGTTACCTACATAAATACGGGTCAGGCCGAGATATCCTCACTTTTTGTCACGAATATGGGTAAGACTGCGAAATCACTGGGTCCTACATTTCCCAGCTCGCCGGTGTAGCCTTTTTTGTCAGAATTCCCTGCCTGGGAAAGGCCAAATTCTTAATAAAAAAAACCCCACACCTCCAGATTGAGATGCAGGCTTAAGTCTCAAGCCCAGAATTAGATAACCCAGATGACATCATTATGACATCATCTGGGTTATTTCCTCTGATTTTAAGAGAGCTCCTTTCGGAGCCACGTAAGACATTACACAATTGTTTTCAAAGGCTGAGTAGGACTCTGGTCAAGAAGTCGTCTCATAATTATGTGTAAAATCACTGGCTGCAACTAAAAGTTAATGGCATTGTTTAATTTGTCGATTATTTAAGCGATTAATTGATTTTTTTTTTCTTAGAAAGTAGGCAAATATTTTTTCGATTTTTGCTTAATAATTACCTCAAAAAAGTATTCTAATATAAAAATAGTTGCGGCATAATTCTAGTTGATGAACTAATTGATTAACTGGCTTATCTTTGATGCTCTAGCCCAGAAAATAATGACTACAAATCACGTAGCAAATACTGAGATGCATCAAGTTGCAAAGAAACATTGACACTGATGTTCTCAGATGCTACAGGAAAGTGTGTAATCAACAGGACTTCAGGTCTCAAGAGCATAATGAACATCCATTAGTGGTCAGTTACGATGTCCTTGCTCTCCTCCACGTTAGTGCTTGGGCATGAAATTTCAGGCCCACAGGCAGTCGTGGTGACATCATCCTGGCACCGAGGTCCCACTAGCCTTGCGTGGCTCACTTGGCTCTGTCTGAAGCCCCCACTGGTCTGCTCCTTGTTTTTGTCAAGCCACTGCTGAATTAATGCAAAGTGACTCGGTGGCTGCGGTGGGCGGGGAGCAGTCAACCAAGGCTGCATGGCTACACGTTTGGATACATTTGTTATATACAAAATCACAGCCACAAACAGGATGGGATCTTTGACAGAAATGGTACGTAAAAGTCAACGTAACGCACACACAATCCGGCGTTGTCAGTCGGAGCCGTGATGAAGAAATCTATTCTTAGGTTGCCATATTTTAAAACCTGGCTGCTCTGCGTGATCCATGGGGGGTAACATGCTTTACTGGGCAGCCAGCTGTTCAGCAGAGATTCTCAAGTGTGCCTCTTCTCAGTCTCCTTCTCAGACACAGACAGAGGCCAGATGCAGTGCATGGAAGGGAAGACTATATCTGTACCAGCAAGTGTGAATGCCCCAGGCAGGCAGCGGTGGCAAAGCGTCTCAGTCTGAATATAAATTGGTTTTAATTCTGAAGGTGTCAAGCTAAAAGGTGAAAATCTTAAGTTGCCTTGTTACACTTTGTGAAAGTGCACAGTTGCAGGCACAACCCGCCACTTTATTGTGTGTTGAGGGTCCTCTCCAGGAGCAGAGCAAATAATTTTCTGATGGCGGGGGGTAAAGACTTCTATAATCTCACCATCATGTTCAGAGAGTTGGCCCACGGCACCGCAGTGTGTCGACATTTTGGAATCTCCTGTCTGAGTGGTTTTTCATCATTTCTCCCGCCCACTGCTGTCAGGCAAGGTAAAACAGCTCGGGCAAAGGCGAAACTAAATAAATAGCTTCCCACCAAACTCTGACACAACTTTGGATAATTGACAGTCTGAATTAATTTTCAGCAGCTATTGAATGTCAGTCTTGTTATGGGTTTTGAATTGTTGATTCAGTGGGCTGAGTTTTCATCACCACAATGTAGTACACGCTGTCACATAGGTTAATAGACGTTGTGCCATTTTAATGAAATGTCAAAACATTCGCAGTTGTAGACACATTTTAGTTTGTGTGTGTGTGTGTGTGTGTTTGGAGGAGGGTGACTAGTGTGTATTTAAGAACAGCGATACGATCCTTAATCAGGGTCGGCTCTGGAAGTTCACACAAAAAATGAAAACGCAGTCATTATCTATTCACCACAATGCCGTATTGTTTTTACGAAACTTCAACCGACTTTCCATCGACATTGGAGTGAGTGGATTTTAATTTAATTAGATTTTTCCTTTAAACCCCCTCCCCTTTTTTTTTCCACATTTCACTTATTTGACCAATCTGTCCTTCTCTTTGGACTGCGTGTTTCCTCGCAGTCCTGTTTTGTAGCAGCTGTTAGAACAAGACAGTTTAAACGTCAGTGATCCTCGTCGCCGCCTGACCTTTTCTGCACCCAACTGCAACCTGAACAACAGTCTAATCAGCCAAACAGAGTGGAAGCACCTGCAGCTGATAACCAAAAACATACTCAGTGATTACTTTTCAAACTTAACACACAGTCTACATCATCCAGTACATTTCTACGTCCTATGCGCATCCTTTTAATAGAACACATTTTGACATGTCACAGTTGGAAAAGCGTGCGTTTAAACAATAAAGTTAATGACGGCTGAATTCTACTTAGCTGATCCTTTTTAGTTTTCCGGTTTGGGGTGGAGTAACAGCATAAAAATACTTCACTGCAAGTAAATGTCTTGCATATAGAATCATATCCAAGAAAAAGTACATATGTATTCAGCAATAAGCAAAGTAACAATGTTATGTTGAAATGCCACCATGTAGAGTTATTTACACAATATAAGCAGCATATGTATAAGCAGCACTTGAAAAGCCTCAATAGCTTTCTAGGAAATATCAATTAAAGCAACAGTGAATGAGCCACATAATAAAAGACGAAACCCCCAGAACATTTGGTGTATCAAAGGATTGAATTTATTCAGCAGTTAAAGCGACTGCAAGGAACTTAACATTTTGGTGATTCTGGCTGCCCCTGTGGTCAAAAGATGAGTTTGATTTTCATGCCACATCACAAGACTACTGAGCGGCTTCTGTCCTCAGGCTGTGAGACTGCCCAATTCATCTGCTATGAGAATAATTAAAATGTTATGACTTGAGACCGGAGAAGTCTGAATCTGACCCGTTGACTGGCATTAAGAATAAGCTTAATCTCATATAGAAGTAACAAGTCTTCTCACTGATGGTCTTCGTTGTTCATGTAGGTCATACTACTGAGTTATCTAATTTTGGGCATGAGAATTATGAAACAGTCTCAATTTAATACTGATACCTCTGATACCTATATGAGTCAAAACTTCCCTGTTGCACGTTTAACATGAGACTCAACGAGTTTTTGGCTGATTATGAGCACTTCTTAATGACAAAATGTTGATGAAGGTTTTGATCACTTTGATAAAGCACCAGCTGACAAAAGGAACAATGATGGAAGAAACCCACACAGCCACTGGTGCGCCCACTCCCACTCAGCACAACAGTTCACAAATGCGGCTCGACACCAAACGGGTAGAAGACGCTGGCCCGGACGACTGTAACCACTGTAGTGTTCTTGAACTCTGGCTTCTGGTGTCACGCTGAGGAAGGGGCACTCGCAGCGGCACCGTAGCGTAGCCCGTTGTCAGGCTGCATCCATGAGACTGTGGTGAGGTGAAGAGACAGGCAACACGCCAGCAGAGCGTCCCCGGCCACATGACTCAACCTGTCCCTACGTGTTAGCCCCGGCTGAGTCAGGGCCATGAGGGAACAAGGACGATGGTATTGAGTCACTGACACACTGGACAGTCCCCAGATCAAGCACGATGATTGGAATAAAAGTGGGCGATGCATGTTGTCATGTTCTCCCGAAGAGTGCTAGGAAAGGGATAATGCGCCCACGCACACATGATTTACTATAACACAAGATGCTATCATTTTGTTCACGTATGTCTTTCCTAGATCATAGACTGTTGTAGTGCAGCCATTAGTTTGAGGAACAGCTCCTACATTATAATTGGTTGAAATTAGTATGTTGCTGCACTCCAACAGCTGAAGTCCAAAATTATTCCAAGCTTTGTTCCTCTTTGCTTCAATCTTTTTACTCAACAACATTGCTGTAATCAACAAAGTGAGACAAAATCTATATTTTTAATACATTCCCCAAGAACCACTCTATTTAATATGGGTATGAGGGGCTGAAGTAACAAGAATTAAACGATAAAAATGGAGGCGATGAAAGTGCCTGTGGAATGAAAATGGGATTGATAAGTTATCAAGTGATTTGATTAAAAACGATGTGGTATGACGACAACAGTCATGTTGTTATTATTTCCCCATGTCTTACGTTCATTATTCATCATTCACAACACAGAAAATGTCATTCATCATGTATGGAAGGTGGTGAAAGTAGCAAAAATTGATTGACACAAATGGAACCGGTGTAAATATTTGAAAGTGATCAAATGTAGTGTAATGTGAATTGACAACTAAAGTGATAAACTGTTGACTTGATAAACCTGATTGACATTTTATTTCAAACGGTATTTCTCTGGTAAATCAACTTTATAATTTTTGCTTAAACCCTAATATAAAGGTCCTGCCCACTCTGTGAACCGCTTGACTCTCATTGTTGCGGATCCCACTGCTTTTCTTGCAAGCCCTGTCCTACTCTGCCTGTGATTGGTTGCCTTCGCTGGTTAAGTTAACAGTACCAGAATATGACTAAGACTAAGTTAACAGTTGGAGTCAAGCATAAACTTAATTATGCCCTTGCTTGTAAAAACAACTGGTCGCTGTGCTGATAAAGGCAGTTTATGATCAGTAGTCTCCCCAGTAAACACACCAAACTCTTTAGCCTCCTGCCCAACCTGCTTCTGCTCCACTCTGCCACTATTCTCTCTGGAGACCCTTCGTGGTCAGAGTGTCTCCCTATGAGGGGCGAAAATGGACTAAAGTAAAATTGCGAGAGAGAGAACGAGTTACTATTGCTGTGTCTCAATTCAGGGTCTGCATTCTTCAGAGGCCGCATTTGAAGACCAATTACGTCACAACGCCGCGCAAAGGCTGTCCCAATTCGAAGGCTCCTCCAAATGCAGCCCACAAAGACAGCCTTCTTTTCCCTGTGGCCTCACATATCCCAAGATTCTTTGCGCGCCCGAAAAAGACGAAAGAAAGAGAGAAAATGGCGACATCGCATAGATCGTCACTTTCGTGGGCCTGGGCAGCAGAAATTGTGACGTAAGGGTACATCTGGTGACGCAACCAGGAAATGCTCCAAAGGCTAGACCGTCCCATTTAACAACGGTTGACACGGTTAACAAGGTCTCTCCGAAGGACTCGCCTTCGAAGACCACAAAGACCGGGTCCTTCGAATGGATGCAGACCCTGAATTGAGACACAGCATGTGTGAGAGGCTGGAGGTGCACAAGAGAGAAGAGGTACCTCACGAGAGACACCCGGTGAGCATTTCAATTCTGTAAAAATAATAAAAGATAACTGTTAACTACATTGTATTATATTACATTTTAACAGAATAAACATTTTCACCAAACTTCAGTTTTGTTTACCTGTATAAAAAAAAATATTGATGGACACTCACTTGCGTCCATCCAACTTGCGGCTGATTGACCTGGACCTGATGTAGAGCTATTACGACTCTCGTGTTACCTTTTGTTGTATATTTTATCCTGTATTTATTTCCTTGACATTGTTTATGTTGTTGATGATTTGAATGTCGATTGGGACTCGAGAATTGGGGAGCTGTCTTGTCGTACTCTGTTTTGTCATTTTGTTGTTTAAAGTTGAAAATAAAAAGAAATTATTTCCCAAAAAATGTAAAAAAAAAAAAAAAAAAAAAAAGGACAC
>OMLP01012460.1:91166-111661 GCA_900302685.1 Spondyliosoma cantharus
GGGGTTGATGTATCTGTTCCCGCCTGCACCCCTGTGCCCGCCGTGCCCGTGCTGGGGAAGGGGTCACAAACCATCCGGCAGGTGCCCAGCATCTCAAAGTGGCCCGCGCTGTCATCTGCACCGCCTGTGCCAACGGAGCTCACCAGCACAGGGATGAGGACCACCAGCACCAGGACCAGCATGACCCCCACAGCAGCTGCCACCAGGGTCTTCCGCCCGATGCTCAGCCGGGGAAGGGGCTGCGCAGCCACCGTGGAACTCTCCGGGGTGGAAATGGTGACTGCGGGGAGTGCGTCCACCTGGCAAAACGCAGGCACACTGAGGACCTCCGATGGTGGAGATGGTGCCCAGGGAGAGCTGGTATGGGTGCGTGAGTGAGTGACAGAGCAGCGTAGGAGTGAGGGAGAGGGAGTGGAGCAAGGGACCCGAAGTGATCCAAAGGAGAGAGAGATTGAGAGAGTGAGCAGAGAGGAGAGTGTAGAGGAGGAGGGAGAGTGAGTAAGACAGCTTGAGAGAGAAAAAAGGAAAAGAAACGAGGGGAGGAGAGAGTGAGCACAACATACACTCACTAGTCATCTGAGTCAGGGCTGAGGAGGGCACTTTCCTGCTGGCAGATGTGAAAAGCGAGGGAAGTGGCCGTATGCAGCACATTTTTCAATAATATTTAGCAGTTGGCATCGATTTTGTGCAATGAAATATTTTATTTTTAGTACAAGAAGAACACATTGAGGCATCTAATACTCAGCAGTCAGGCATAGACATAGTTATAACATGATATATTATGGTAATTTATAAGTAGTTTGTGAGACAGTGTTTTATCAAAGTTAGAATCTGCAGATTTTTGCGTTATTTGCTTATGTGTAGTAGTAGGCACTCTCACACTGGAGTGATTCAAGACATCTCTGGTCAGACGAGTCACGACCTTCACAAAATCTGCAAACTTTTAAAGGAGCAGTTCAAAATATCAACACTGGCATTATAATTCCCATTGGTTATGAAAGGATTTTAGAAAAGCTGGGGTTGTGGCATCATTGCTAGATCGGACATTAAGTGAAACAAGCGGTCTGGCAATGAAATTAATCGCAACCAATCCCACACTACATCTGAACCTGAATGCTTAACCTCTAGATACAATGTGTCAGACCCTTTACACTGCAATGCAATCAAATGCTTTAAAACAGACCCTTTATACTGCAATGCAATCAAATGCTTTAAAACAACATTGCAATTGATAAAGAAAAAAAATTGTTTTCATGTGACGGTGATGAAAATATTTTTTTGCCTTCAGTGTATACGTGTGTTTGTTGTCAAAAAAAAGTGTTTCTTATTTCTAATTAAACATATATCCTATGGTAAGGAATTTATTTCCTCAAGGATTTTACTTTCAAATCGAATTCTGAAATTACCCCAAAAGTCAGCATGATAATATGATCCAAGATTTAAAATGTCACAATAAGCCATAATGGTGTGCCTGACTTCACAGGAGGTCCCTAAAATTGGCACACCTCAACAGATTGCAGCTGCTATAAATATATCAAATGTCATTTTCCTGCCATAACATGTCACAATGTCAGCTGTGAAAAACTCCTATTAGAATCTGCAAAAACATAGCAACAATGGCAGATGGTCTAATAAAACACAGATTGTAAAGGTGATAAGTACATGCAGGCAACATATTAGTCAAGGAGAACTTACCTTCGCTCTCTCTTCCAAAACACGTTCACATTTGTAGGCTATTGTACGCTTTTGTAGAACATTCTCTTCATGGCTGCATGTGGCTGTAGATGATCAATTAGGGCAAAATGATGAAAATATTTAAAAAGAGGTGTCTTACATTTTGTTTTTGCGATTCAACTCTAAGATTTTGTGCTCATGTTTTTTCTTAACCTTTTATCAACCTTGGCCACATCAGTGCTCAGTCTATTGAGGAGCTGTCAAAAGCATAGCCAACGGGTGAATGATTTCATAATAAAGGATTTATTATCCTTAAAAAGGCATCATTTTCACTTTAGATCTGTTAACTGCAGAATGCATTGCTAACTGCTCAAGTTTTATGCTGACATAGTGGTTAATGAAACTCAATAAATGGATTTTGTAATGCTGCTATAAACAATTATAAGAAGCTCATAAGGCTTTAATACAGTTCTTAAGCAGTCTATAAACTGATAAGCCTCTTAAGAGTGCTAATAAATGCTTTAAAATCCCACAATTAACATGTTTATGATGCTATTTTAACACTTAATTGGTCTTTATACTTTTTAATAATTGTTCGTAAGCATCGTAAAAGGACTTAATAGCATACTTAGCATATAATGGTTGGCTAATTTAATAACATTTTCCAATATCTATTGCGATAATTTTCTGATTTAAACAATATGACAGGTTTTTTAACTCTTCGTTAGCACATCTAACAGCTACTGCTATTGCTAACTCTACCATGCTTGTTGCTAGGCTACCACAGTTGCCCTTGTAGCATTCTATTAGCGAGCTAAGCTAGCATGTCATTTCAGGAAGAATTTGTGGAAGAAATATTTTCCTCTCTGGAGACTTTTCCTCTGATATCCCAGCGACCACTGCTTCCCTTCATCAGTTCAGCTAAGCACGCTATTTGTTGCTTATGCTAACGTGGATGTGCTCGGTGTGCGTCCATGATAATTTTGATAATTTTTTCTACGATCATTTTGATCATTTTTGTTCTCATGTTGCTGTCATCTACCTTTGTTCATATTAATGCTGACATTTTATAGTTTCATAATTTTTTGTGCTTTTATGTTATGCTATGTTCATTATGACCCTTCTAAGCTCTTTGACTATAATTGTATTGTTTTAGTTGAGCACATATGTTGAATTGATGCCTTTATTTTGGCGGTTTTCTTGGCTCTGTTTAAAACTACTATCTCACATTGTTTTGGCTATTTGGATGCACACATTGTGTCTTGGACACGTTGTCTAATCACGTTTTGTGTTTTCTCTGAAACATTGGCTTCGTTAGAAATTCAACACCGATTTTCCACGCACAAGACAGGTAGACGCAAACATTTGCTTTAATTTTCGTGTAAGCAATAAACAAATACAGCTCAAAATCAATGGATTACGGTTCAGCTTGATGTAATATTCTGCATAATTACACCTAAACCGCAGAGCAACTGAGCAGCTGTTTATCACCTCTACTCACTGCAGTACATACGAGGACTGGAAGTCATGTGCAGCTTATAAATTGCTAAGTCATAACGTTAAATAAGAAGAGGTGTTCAGTTCCAAACCATGCATTTTTGTGATTCCAGTTATTAAGCACATCTGCATTGGCTGATGAGTAAAAGCCAGGTGGATTGCTGGGTCTACATTTTTGAGATGTTTTTTTCTTTATAATGGTTGGAGAAGTTTTATTGAAGTATGGTCTCATGGTAAATACATGCAGTGTATAACATAATAGCTGGTGTTGAATTATGTATCCAATGCACATAAGATGTTTAGTTCTTTGCTTAGTTTGTGGGGAAATGTGGATGTCGAAGCCCAAACACTCAGCACCCTAACAGTACATATCCAGTATTAACTGAATAAATCCGTTCCACAGGAGTTGGCTGAGTAAAATCACTTTCACCAAACTCAGTGTGTTGGCAGAGATTGCCCTGCTTGATACAGCAACCATTGCCAGCAGTCTGTTCAGTCAAGAGTTTTCAGAATTCAACTGATCTGATTCGCAGTAAATTAATGTGTCTTAATAATTCCATGAGAGATGGGTCATATGAATATATATATAATAGACTAAATAGTCATGCATTCATTCATACACTAAAAATCCTAAAAATTGCACCAAATGTATTTTGTAGTTGACTTATTTAAACTTAAACCTCTTTACAAATGGCTGTTGTGCAGAATGGCCTTGTTCAAACCCACAGAATATTTCTTTAAAGTGCCACATTTCCACAGATACTAAATATGTAACCCCGAAACACAAGAAAATGTGTATTAAAAGATGGCCAAGATATCTTGTTCCCATAAAGGGATGGTGTACCCTTAATGAAGAATAGAACATGATGCCTCTGCTTATAAGGTAAAGCATGTTAATCTTCCTTTTCAACTCTGCATTAATTCATTGGAAATGGTCGGCGTTTCGATCACAAAGACCTTTCTCAAGACATAACACTCATCGTTTGGTGCAGTCCACGATTACATGACATCCCACAGCTGTGCTGGAGGTGTGTGTTCACGATCACATGGACGCAACAACGCAACAGCTCATCAAATCAAGATCACCATGAGCTGACAAAGTACATACAGTCTATATAATCCCTGACACCGAGGAAAACATTTCTCACGTTGAATGCTACAGTATATACACAAGAAAATGGGTCAACTCTATAAGACATAGATACCCAAGGGTGTCCTGCAGTCCTAAATCCATCCATGTAAATATTTACCACACACATTTTCAAAAGGGATCCCTATGGCATCAAAATGTGTTCATCTGTCACCTATACACATTAAAACGTCTCCACATTTTCCCCTCAGATGACAGCTACTCTCCCACAAATGAACCAACATATGTAACCACAAAACAAAGTCACATTGACACACACACATTGAAGCCAGTCCCCTGCATGTGGCTACAGTATGACTGAAAATGTCGGAATCATCCCGTGATATTAGATGTTCACAAGTAGTATAAGCAGAGAGTAGTTTTATGATTCCTCTCCGTTTCTGATGCTGTTGCTGTCACAGGACACGACAATGGTACTGAGTCAGACACCTCGAGCAGTGCTTTCTTGCTGAGTATCTCCAGCTGATGACAATATACACTGAATCAGAGAGGATGGAAAGGGTCTTTAATCTTTACCATCACAAATATTCTACATGTAAAAGCGTATATGCAATGTTGACCAGGTGTATCACTAAAACACCAAACCAAACAAACATATGAGAGTGATGGTGAAGTAATGAAACCAGGTCTTACAGTGGAAGCACCTGCCTACAGCCCAACATAAGGCAAGACAGGGAGCAAATAAGACACATGCTCATGTACTTTAACATCTGTAAAGTTAAAAACTCACAAAAATGTTATTAATTTCTGAAAGATTATGTATGTCAGTGTTCTCTACAAACTGCTGCACTAAGGCTTTGCTGTATTTAGAGACTTTTATTGCCCCCATGTGGCATTTTAACATATTACAGAATATGTAATCCATCCACACTGCCCATTCATTCCCTTGCTTTCAGTCTTTTGAATAGATTTGAATAGATCAAAAGCGATACAGCCAGCCAAACACACTTTCAATAAAGGGTCGAGACAGCAGAAGGCCTTCAAGGATCTAACTGGATGCACATGTGAAATTGTGACTGTAGAAGTGTTGCAAAACACAATTCAAGGATCATGACACCAAATCGTAAAAAGATGAGATCCTATTAACAAGACCTAAACAAGAGATATTGTCACAGTAAATTGTAAATTGCCACTATACACTAAGTACAGCTGAGCCTGTTGGGAATATCAGTTTTGGCAGGTGTTTGGTCATAAGCCAAAGTATTGTGCAAATAAAAACTTGACCTCAAGACTGTGCCAGGTGAAAGGTAAAGGGGTCACTGAATGTATTGCAATTCATGAGGGGATATGAATGTTTCATTCAAAACAGGTATGACAACCTCGCAGTGGCTCTAGAGGAAAAAGTGAGGGGGTCACCAAAGTCATTAGGATTGTCCAATGAACCTAAGAAAGAAGGGGGTCACTGAATCTTGATTTGGGGCCAGACTGCGATGGCAGCTGTATTGAAGTCAGTGGGAGATGCATGGAGAAACAGACTAAAACCCGACATATCTACACTGTATGACCTCTGATGAAGAAATGCCTCCAGAAACCAAAGTGGCGGACTGATGAACTGACTAACTGACATTGTCATGGCTAAAAAAATATAATTACAGTAACAAAGCTGCTGAATTTTAAAAAGTATAGACCATGAAATTGGTCACATGGTCTCTTTCCTGTTAAACACTAACATTAAAGCATAAACATACTGCAGCTGCCCTTATAAAGTATGTACCGATACTGCATACTGTATACATACATTTGGACATACGACTTAGTTATACATTGCGCTTTGAACTTTGACGCCTGGGGATCCCTGGACCCCAATTTGAGAACCAGTGCATTAAATCATCCAATCACTTCTCAATGTTACACTGTTACACTGTTACACTGTCTCAATGTTACAGTGTGAACTCACTTGCTCTTGAGTTTTTTTTATTACAAGTACTTCCACTTGTTCTGGCCTTACACAGAGCAAATTCTTGCAGCCTCAATCCAGGGTTGGATCTTTTTAGGCATGGTGTACTTTTGGCCGCAGCCCAATCAGTGATGTTGCAGCATGTGTCCTCCAACCGCTCTAAAAAGGAAATACACCTGCTGCAACATCACTGACTGGAGTTTGGCCAGGAGCGCAACTCTCCTGAACGCATGGACATTACAAGTCAGAGAAATCAGTGAATCAGCAGTAAATCTGTGCTGATTTGTTTTTCTTTTTAGCTGAAATCTCTCCCAACTTCCTGCAGGCAGTAATTAATTTGCAGAGATTAAATGAATGAGTACTATATTTTTTCCTCACGTACAGCACAATAGTGACTTGTTCCTGTTTCACTGATTGCATTTACTTCTTTCAACCAGAGGATGGCACCCGCTGCTCACTCTTATAGAGATTCAATAAAGAAAGGAAGAGAGAACAGAAGCAAGCACTAATAATTGGTCTCCAATGAAGAACCTTTAGAAAGTTTTATCAACCAATTGTCCTATAAAGTAACAGTTGCAACTCTATTGCTTGTTGATAAAGCATCCAAGAAACACAATTGTCTGTCTGTGTGTTTTGTGCACTAAAGAAATCTAGATTCATGCTGCTGAGAACATAATCTGTTTGCATTACTGTGCGAGTGCACTTTCCCGCCTTCTTGCAGCAGCAGGAACATGTATTATCAGCCCTACGTTGTGTGGGGAAGGTGCAGACCACCCATCTTGAGCAGCCCTGCACACATTCCAGCATGGACACACGGGACGGCCTTGTCAGTAACTGGAGTGCTGAGGAAACGGCAGGCCATCTTTGATGTCTATATTCAGGATGGACTCAGGGCGGACAGTGCATTTATTTGACTTCTGGAAGATGCAGGAGGAAATAGACATGATGCTAGTATCTATTTTTTACTATCAAGGTATAAAAAGGGCATATGCAAAAAACTATATCTACATCCTGTGCTCTGCAGTAGCTATGTTTACTTAATGAAGTAGTTAGGTTAACAAAATGAGGTGTCTGTGACGGACAACTCATAGCCAAACAGCAAAATCATGACTACGTAGGAATCCTGATCTCCCCAATGAGGTTAGCTTTCATTGGCATTCGGTATAGTAGCCGCAGTATATATGAAAAGGAAAGCATATCAGCCCCTTGTGTGTTTACACAAGAGTTCAAACAAGAGTTTCTTTTTGGACTCTTCCTTTTTAGGAAACAGGCCGCTGCCTTGTGGGCCCTCCTGGGATTCTGTGGGAATTCCTTAGCTGATTTGCTTGGCAGTCGTTTTTTTTTTTTTTCAATCCTCAAATATTGTTGTTTCGGTGTGTGAGGTTGGGACGGGATGGAATTGAAAAAAATGCACGAGGACACTTTTGACAAGGCACTGTCCTCCTGAGTTTGTAAACAAGTGTGGGTGGGTTGTTGGTGTCATTTATAATAAATGACAAAGGAATCCAGTATTTTATTTCAAAACATCCTCCTTGGACCTCCTCCTCATTTTTGTTTTTTTAAATAACATTATATTTATGTGGAAGCCAACAGATTAGCCTGTAATGAGCAGATGACAAAAATAGCCCTGAGAGGAAATTTCATTATCCTCTTTTATGGAAGGACCAGTGTGAAGTTTATGAGGAATGTCCTGTTCTAGCATTAGTTTTCAGGGACGTCTGCACTCTGATCTCATATCTGTCTGTGCTGGAGGTGCCAAAAGCTCGTCTGATTGGTGAATGTACAGCGGCTGGAATTTACTCCTCACAAACAGTAGACACATATTTCCCTTTTTAGGGCATGAGAATCTATTACGTAATTTCGGGAGCACTCGGATCTCTAGCAAACTCGCCTGTGTCGAAGCGGGAGGGGCTCAGACAGAGCGGCACCCCGCTCGTCCAATCACACGCCACGGAACTCCGCCTTCTCGCTCGTTGATTGGTCGGAGGGCGGATATCGTTGGTGACGTTTAGTCTCTCACTCCGGTAGGGAGTTTTTACGTTGATGGTTTCACAGGGGTAGTTGTAGTCTTCACACCGGAGGGTGAAACTGTCCTGGAAGAGGGGCGCTATCGGGATTGTTTCAGGGCTTTTGTAGCGGGAGTTTGGGGAGAAAGCTGCCTCAGGTGGTAGGAGATTTACTTCTTTTTCTCTTGGATAGTGCTCTAAAGTTGCCACCATGCCGGTTTTCCACACGAAAACGATAGAAAGTATCCTGGAGCCGGTGGCTCAGCAGATATCCCATCTGGTGATAATGCACGAAGAAGGTGAAGTTGACGGGAAAGCTATTCCAGATCTGACGGTGCCGGTGGCTGCCGTGCAGGCGGCTGTTAGCAACCTGGTCCGGGTGAGTAACTTCCCTCTCTTCGTGAGACTGTACCTGGTAAAAGTCTGCCTTAACTCGGCGGCTGCTGTGGGCTACCTGTCGCTCTTTGTCCCACACAGTCCGCTCTCGATTTAACTTACATGGACGTTGAAACACAGCACTTAGGCTGCTTTGGCTAGCTCTGTTTTACGTGTTTAACAGACGAGACTATTAATGCAGGTTAGCAAAGTTAACTTGAAGTTGTTTGACTCGGGGCAAAGGGCAGTGACGCCCTTTTCCCCTTGAAAAATATGCCCTGCCTCCTCTGTAGCCGACTGCCATATCTTGACGTAGGCACTGCTGCTGGTATGAATGAGCCAGGTACTGGAGCAGGCTACAGTGATCACCTTTTTATTTAACCCAGGTCATTTAAAAAAAGAAGAAAAAAAAGAAATTACACTTGTTGTCACTGAATATGACTGTGGATTTGAATATCAATGAATCTGTGTCAGGATCCTCAGTTCACTGAACCATGTAGTAGGTGGGGCAGCCCAGTGCCCTGCATGTCATTTGAAACCAAAACTTTCAAACAGATCAATATACTACTACACTACTGCACAGGAGAGGTGGAAAAGGAGGCTGGAGAAATGATTGATCACTGTGTCATTTATATTAAAAGTAAGCTGTCAATGCTTTGCCAACATGACGAAATTAAGTCAGATAGGACAAGGAAGCACCATCAAACCTCCACCAAGGCTGCACAGTTGTGTGCTAAATTGTTGATATGTACGCAGTGCTATGTTGCCTACTGCAACCCATCAGATTTTCTGACCTGATTAGGGTTCTCAGCTACCTTACTTCTCCAAAAACACTTTACTGTCACATGCTGTATTTTAGCTGATAGCTGTGATAGCAGAAATGGTTAGTCGGCAGTGTATATTGTTGGTCTGTCTGTAAATTTAGAAAAAAGTTCTTGAAAAAAGTACTATTACTATTTCCCAGAGCCCAAAGTGATGTCTTCAAATTGCTTGTTTTGTCCAACCAAGGCCAACGGTCTAAAACCTGGAATCACGATCAGGAACCTGGAAAAGGCTGGAATCAACAAATGTCTGACATTTGTACGTGAAAAATGACTTTAATGGTTTATTACATAGATACTGGTATTTAATTTTCCTCCGATTGGCTAATTGACTCATCGTCGTATTGATGGTATGCTCACTAGCATCAAAGAATCTGATTGGTCAGAGATTCTAGGAAACACAGAATCCGGATCCAAAGTAAATATAGCATAAACGCTTGTTCTTTGACCTATGGCCTAGAACTAAGGACCACAAAATTCAACCAAAATTAGAACCTGTCAACTAACAAACAAGCATACTGGACTAAAAATATATCCTTCCTACTGTCTCTGTAATTTTGACTCACTCTTGACGCACTATGACAAACGCTCATACATCCTCATATCTAGTTTGTGCTCCTGATGTTTTTCTTCCCACACCGAGCAATTGAAATGTCTTTGGAGCTTCTAATTTTGCTTCCCCAGACGGTCTCACGAATACATTAAACACGTTCACCTCTTGACTAGATGCAGCTGTGGTTTCAAGTATATTTAGAGTCAAAAACGGACCTCACCGCAGTGGTGTTCCTCAGAACTCCACCATAACTGTCATGGCAATAAGTGAGGAAATGACAGTATTTCGTTTCCTCAAATTTAAGCCTTATACTCACCAATACATGGAGGTTTCCTAGAAAGGAAAGAAGGATCTATGAGGGGGATGTCAGATATTGCAGCTTGTAATGTGAATAAGAGACTAAATTAGGCAGACTTGGATAGACTTGGTTCCTGTGTGGTGTTTTCTCTGTCTGCCTGGTCACGCACAGAGCCCCTGACAGTTGTTGGGCGATACATTTGGACAATTGCTCTGGTGTCTCCTGTCAGCAAAGGAATTCTTCATTTGAAGGGATTGCCCACCATTCGGCCGCAGTTTATTTAGTAGGTTTTATGGTCCGTAACCATTGAAAGCTAGTTGACTTCCTTCAATGCGGTTGTTTTTGCTCAATGCCCACTCGCAAACTATAGGTCTGGACCCCATTGTGTGCATAATTGTCTACGCCTACAAGACTTCCTTCCTCTGAGGTGCATTACAGAAAGGTGTTAAGATGGTGTGTAATGTTTTGTTTGACATCATACCTTGAAAGAAAACCCTCTGATGGATCTTATTGTAGTAATACATTTGAAAACAGTTATAAATAAAACTTTTGACCACAACCTGTTGTAATAATTCTTTACCCAGTCATGTTTCTGGTTTTGTAATCCGATGTAGATACAAATAGCGAAGAGATCTGCTTGTATAATTTAACAAGGTTGTTTAAGGGTCATTGAAGATGCACAAAATGGTCTGTCCTTCAAAGGAATTCTGACAATGGGAATATTAAGCAAACATTTATTTTTTTAGACCCATGAAATTGAATTTTTGATGAAAAAAAAGGTGTTTCTTGCAAAGATGAAGCCACAGAGAAATAATAGCCAACTCTGCTGAAGTTGGCCTCCTTTATTTGTATTAATATGTCAGATTATTTGCATTAATAGGTCAGAGATGGATGTCTGTCAGCCTTGTTTTATTATTCCCCAACCCCAAAGAGGCCACAAAAGTAATGAACGCAGCTTTAAATACGGAAACATCACATTGTTACTGTTTAATAAAACATCAGTGGAGCGCTTGTCAGCATTTCCTGATGCACGAACTGTCCTGTGCACTCTCAACTAGCTTGGGGGTGAGATAATCCAGCTCTTTTGGACATTCTGAATTGTGATCAGATGTTTCCAACAGTGGCATGAATGAATGAACAGGCCTGTAATTATTTCCAGTTGCTGTAGCAACATTACAACATGGACACTGTTATGATTTCATTGAAGTTAAGGATCAGATGTAATTTCTTCTGGTTTCAATCCCACTAGTCCCATGAGTCATACACTGCAAAGCCCAAATGAGAAAATAAACACGCTGTGCGGCTCTTATCATTGACTTCTTTGTCACTGAAGAAACTGAATACTGCCTAGTTGTTGCTACTTTGCCCATGCAAGTTTTCACGATTTTGATTGTAGCATTTGCAATATTTGCACGAATTGTAAGACACTCAGTTGAAGTTGTTCTGTCAAACAAAGTAAACATCTTACTGGAGAGTAAATTACTGTCAGGAAAGGATCATCCTTGCAAGGGAAAGGGATGAGGCTGTCTATAGTGTTTCTGTAGACATTCTCAGGGCGGGGCTGTGTCAGAGAAAAGCGATTTACCTCATTGTCTGTGTTGCCCAGAAAACCACATGTTGCGCAGACTTCCTCCATCCTTAATTCTGTTCCAAATCTTTTGAGCCAGAAGTTAAACACAGTTAATCAAGGTGGATTTTGGATGACAAATGATTGTTCCTTTCCAATGACATATTATAATGTTCATTTCTGGTTACTTTCCATTGCCAGACCAAAAAAAGGAAGAAGCTTTTTAGGATGTTCTTGGTCTGTCTGAAGAATTCTGGTGCACTCACTGTGACAAATGTGTAGACCATTAAATTATTAATTTGAAAGGGCCTAATCTTATTATTCCAGATGCTTGGAGATAAAAGTGCCGCCCCTGTAAACTGACCCAGTATTTTAATCGTTGCATTCTGGGTCAAATATGTCCACTCCAAGTGAGACCCCTCACTGGTCATCAACATCTCTGACTTCAGTGTTTTCCTGATTGAGGCAATGAGCCGGACCACAATTAAAGATGAATGTGTGGAATGTGAGGAATTCCCAGCAAGCAGGAATGCGTCCCTGCTCCGAGGGGGGTTGAGCTGATCCTGAAATGTTGAGTATGGTCATCAATTTAGAAAGTTTAGATACTTCAGTGTTCCTGCAATACCGAAATTTCTTGCAGTAATGCCTAAAATGTGGTTAGCAAACACTACATTTTTAAATTGAGACAGTTTTAACAATAAACTTTATTTCCGGAAATGACATCATTTCACTTAGGGCTTTAATATATAAAGTTATCCCATGCATCGTCTTCTGCATTATAGTCTCTAAACATGAAGCTATCAGTTCGAACGTATTGGAAAATATATACGCTGATACCGACACATGGCCAAATATTTTGTCTGGTAATGAAACTTGAGATTGCTGAATCTATTTTCTTACAGGATGTGGCTGGCCATAGACGATGAACGTGTGTAAATGGTGTGTTTGGACAGTTCAACACTTATGCAATAAGCAAGCCCTGTGGTTATTGCACAAATAGCTTGTGCAACAGTATCATAAAGTAAGAGAAATAACTACCTTCACAGCAGGGCTCAACCAACTCCAATGTTAGCCCTTTAATGTGAGGCAGCTCTGATGCTTTGGTTCATTCTAGTTTTGTCTCATATCTGTCTGGTTTTAGGTTTCAACTTTCAAGTGTGAAAAAGTGCTGGAATCATTATGGAACTGTTGCATTTAAAACATTCAGAGCAAAGATGTGTGTACCATCTACATCACAGCTTAACAGGCATAGAAATGTTTTTAATGTACATCAAATGATTCTGAGAGTTTACATATTTTCTTGCGAGGGTAAATGGAAGAACAACACGCTTCTCTGTGTCAGCAGTCATTCTTTTGAGTTGACTACTCAGGGCTCTTTTTATGTCAGGCCTGTTACTTCATTATTTTTATAGCTCCTTTTTATAGGCGTGGGATAAGGAAAAGAATGCTAGTGATGTACGGTCTTGGAACGGATCAAGTTGTAAGTGTAAGTCTTCCTGTTTGCACAGATAACAAGACTCACATGAGTTGTAGAGATGCTTCTGTGTGCAGATCACTCTGTTAGTCTTTGGATAAAAAAACACACTTCTTAGATCTTCTGCAATGTTATTGAGGTTACAAAATGACACTGTGCTTTGTACAATGGTACCAAAGAAGAGCAAATACTGGACTGAAACACTTTTAATACATTTGACTTGTTACAGAAAACTTCTGCAACACACTCCAAGTGTCCTCAGCTTCTCAAATGTTAAGAGAAATACAGCAGGTACATCAAGTGGACGTTTTCAAATAGCTTAATAAGCTACGTACATCAGTATTTAATGAGCTCTTGAACAGTCATTTCAAACACCTACTTCATGAATCCTTTACAGATGGGAAACAAATGTATTGTGTTCGTTACCGAAAGTGCTTGAAGGCATACAAAAGAAAATGCTTCCCATTACCTGGTACTCCTGCTTCCTGCAATTTATCAAGGGAAATCATTTCATGCTGCAAACCATTTCGCTCTGTGATCTTGGCAACCATACAGCGATCACAGTCTGAAATGTTTGTGAAGTCTGTAGTGAAAAGAGATCATCTCGTCTTCAGAGAAATGCAGTGTTGTGGTATGGGCTCAAACTGCACCTGTATTTTTTTTGTCATCAGTCGGATGGAAATTTGTCAGAATAGGAAGCCACGGAGGAGTGTTGAATTGATGAGGAAACGCAGGAAGCCAAGTCAGGAAGACCCGGCAGCTGTCGGCCCCTCTCAGGAACAGGAGTGCGAGCCAGGGAAGGGAAACCCCTCTCCCTCTGCAATTGTGGCTGTAGACCATTACAAAGGATACAATGGAGAAGGGCTGTCACTTTTTCCAAAATAATCGAGTTTAAATCATGATTGAGAACAACAGATAACCTGATGCGCTTGATAGTTTGTTCCACAAATCCATCTGGAAAGAAGCCACAAGAAACTATTTGGAATTGGACAGGCACTTCCAAAAAATACTTGGAAGGTGATTGCATGATCCATCTGTCTGTCACCGTCTGTCATGGTGTTTAAAGCTTCAGATCACCAGTAGGAAAGCGCTCCCACCAGTGGAGCCAGTTCGTAAATCAAACTCTTTCTCTTCTTTCAATGAATTAAACTCTCCAGTTCTGATGTAATTGATGCTAGCAGCATTTACGCTAACCTCTTAAGGAGCTCACATAGCAGCTGCATTTTTATATCTCCTTGGACTTTTGGAACAGGAAACAGGCTAATATGGCCCACATAATGTGCACCTACACTCATTAGAAAATTGGCAGTACCAAGTCAGGTTAGACCAATTACCTGGCTGATTAGCAGATCCGACATTCAGCATTTTCAATTTTTTTTTTGATTGATTGCTGATAAAATACATTTCTGTAAAATCATTTGGCTCTTGATCAAACCATGAACATTTGCCCCCTTTTTTAATGATTGTTTAAATATATCAAATACAAATGATTGTCCCACAATGCACTGAAAGCTTTGGATTCATTCAAAAGCAGCCCATAGATTTATGGTATATTGAAACACCTGACTGGATTCCTTGTTTTGATGTTGTCATTTCCTACCCCACCTTACCCTACAAAAGAAATGTCCTATTATCCCCGTTCTTTTGCTATCCTTGTTCTGGTAGAAATTGACCAAGCCTTGTGTTGTATCGACTCACTCTTCTGCATCTTTAGACAGGCATTCACACTGATGACTGCCCCTCCCTAGTAACACTGTACAGCTGCTAAGCTCCTGTAACATGATATAGATAGTTGTGATATATACTTTGTGGTTGCAGGGCCTGTTTTGCCATGACCAAGCAGGCCATTTGATTTGTGACTTTCATCGCCATGGACACCCCATATGTCTTCCTGAACCGAACTGATAAATCATGTTAGATGGCAGATGTACCGTCAAGGCGTTGACCTTCAGTGCAGCCTCTCTGCTGACCCTCTGAGTCATTATTAGTCAAAAGTCATTTGATATCTCAGATCACAGTACTTGCTGGTTCTGAGACTATTGATCAAGGGTCGCTAATGGAGTGCTGCGCCATCAATTTGGGAGAGCATGTCTCATCAGATTGCAGTCCAAAGTCACTTAGAGTGGGAATCAGTGTCTGAGTTGCACTTTGAAGAACTAGACCTGCAGAATAGCGTAAGGTTTATTTGTAGGACATTGCTAAGGGCAGCGGTGACGGCGCTTGCCAGAATTTTGCCATCATAGATCTTAGTGGTCGCCATGACTAACGCAGCATTGTGCTAAAACTACCCAACATGTGAAAGGCAGACTGTGTCTTGGCAGACTTGAGCCTTTCAGAGTGGCCTTTCTTCTGCCGGCAGAGCGATGGGCCGCTGTCAACAAAGCTGAGTCTGTTCTAAAGGAGCCGCCACTTTATCAAGCTACTTCACAACACAGGGTTTCCACACAGCACTCTTGGATGGTAAAAGGGAGTGTCAGTGTTTCCACTCCAGACATAAATGCTAAATGAAACTGTAAGGTCCCTAGTGTGGTATGTGACAGCCTGGAAGAGGATGACACTGAATCAGTGAAAGGTTTTAAAAAGTAGCTGGAAGTGAACCTTAAAATGGTGTGCTAGAATCTATTCAAGGAACAGGATATTGATGTTGTGGTTAGCCTGATGGTCTCGGCTCTGATTAAGAATGAGTTGACGAATGCAAATTAAAGCAAAATCATTTTCTTTTTCATTTATGTTAGTTATTGAACAGTCTTTGGTTTCTTGACTCTGTTGGACAAAAGAAGCGATTTGAAGATATCACCATAGGGCTCAGGGGAACTTGATGTGCATTTTTCACAATTTTTATGGACTTTTTGATTATGAAAATAATCAGCAGATTAATCCATAATGGAAATAATTGTCACTAGCAGCTTTATTTGCAGAAAACATTTGAACATTTTCTCTACCCTCTTTGCTGCATAGTAAGCTATTATTCTTTTCCACCAAAGTAAAATCCATTAGATTAATCAATAGTTTCAATAATCTCAAGTTACAGCCTTAATGTCAAGTTTGGTCGGTGTTGGTATCATAAGAATGTGATCCAATATTCAGACGAAGGCTCAAAATAGCGAGGAAGGCCAGGCACCATGAACTGCTTGACAACAACAGTTATGAACTTGGGTCAGTGTGCTATTCTTGCAGTGGATTGTTTGGATCGCTGTATGATTGGAGACTGTTTTTGAACTTCAGACAGCAGGAAGTGGCTTCCACAGGGAGCAGGAAAAGGAAGACAGCGATGACCTGTTGAGTCCAGTACTGAGAGCCTCAGCTCTGCTTTGTTTCACTCTTGCATGATGCTTTGGGGAGAAAATGACTCAGCACTCGTTAAACTCAGCTTTTGGCCTCCACATTGTTGGCCAATAGTGTAGTCATTCTTCTCCAGTTTGTTCAGTTTAGGTCATGTCTAAACTTGACTTGATCTCATATAAATCTTGGTTTCGTGTTGACAATGCTGCGCTCAGATTACTTGAGTTAGCGTGTCTGTCGGACCTGCAGTTCACTATCTTTAGGAAAAGTCAGAATGGTATTATTTTATGTAGGGCTGCATATTTATTGAAGTATAATCACAATCTAAATCATTGAGGCTTCTATTTCTTAATAACAGTGAAATGTGTGACAATACAACATTTAGATGAAGGATTAGTGCTGCAGAGATGTCCTGGCTTACAAATCTGGTTCGCCAAATGTAAGAAAAACATTGTCACATTGTCTAACAAATGTCACATAATCGTGATTGTAATAGTTTTTCAGTGAAAATAAAAAAAATTGTGATGCGATAGATGATCATTCCCACCTATCATGAATCATATCCCAAACGTAATATCGCAATATGGTTTTGTATGTAGCTAATGTTTAATGTAGCTTCTGCTTTACACGACCATAACAAAATCTGCACTGATAAGCTACCTCAAAAAGCTTCCTGAAGACACACTCAAACTGCAAATTGGTTAAAAGTATTGTCACTACTCTTCACTCCTATATTAGAAGTCACAAGGCAGGAGAGCGGTATAACTTTCTTAGAGGAGGTTACTGTGTTCTGCAGTGTTGGCAAGGTTGTAAGGTCTTTGTGTTACTTCCAGCCCCCTCAGTCCTGTTTACTACCCTGTCAGTTCCTTATATCCCTGGGCTGCAGCCCTGCTGCCCTTTAGCTGAACAGGACAGAACAGCTTTAGTTGTTGCTGTTGGCTTTTGTTCAGAGCCACTCATTGGCTGACTGTCAGGGTGGTATATGTACACTACCACTTTGCTCTGAGATGGGCAGCCTCCGCTAAGCTCCCATTTTAGTTTGGCACAACCTTTGGCCTTAATTTATAACCCCTCAGTTACTCAAAAGTCCCTCTGGTCCATTGAAAAGAGAGTGAGGAGATGAATGTCTGCTCTGCTCCATTACAGCCTCCACGTCAACCACCTGGAATAGCTCTGCTACCAACTGCAGTTGGACACGTTGACAAGCTCCCTTAGAGTGCTCACCAGCATCAAGAATACATCCCAGATGTGCAAATAGATAGCAGAATTGACCTTTTTTGAATATGATTTCCAGTAGCGCTGCATGATTATGTTTTGATTAACCGTCTAATTGTTTAGTCTCTAAAATATCTTTAAACACTGCCCTAACAAATACCATCACAATTCTCAGAGCCTGGGGTAACCTCCTTTTTAGAATTTAGTTTCAGACCACATTTCCACCTTGTTTTGTATATGATCTGTTACCTAAAATGGATATCAAGTAAATCTTGACAAGCTTATAGCCTGTCACTTTGCAAGATTATGCAGCAAAGTTCAGCACGGTGTAACATCTTGAAAATATTATATATTGCTAAATAATGTGTGTGACAGTGAGGTAATCCCCAATGTCATAAACATTTGTTATAATGATAATGTAAAATATGAAATAAAAGGTTTAATACCCCCCTAAAGGGCAGGGATGCAGCTCATTTAACCCAGTTAGCGTGATCTGTGTCCTGGTATGAACGCCTGTGATCTCTCACCCATGGCAGCTCAACGTGGGTGAGTTGTGTCTCCCTACAGAGCTGAGGTCATGATGGGGGAGGTGAGTCATTTTGGCATTTGAGGGAGAGGAGGCGTTCAGCTGCTCTGCACATTATAACTGTGCTGAGGCCTGGCGTCCCCCCAGCAGCTGCCTCTGTGAAATGATGGTCCGCTGGACAAGTAACAGGGCATCATTCTGAAAAACTGCATGATTAAAGGCAAAAATCCCGTAGGGGGAAAGTTGTGAGTTTTTACTCAGGCGTATGACATGCTATTGATGTATAAAATGGGAGCTCAAGTTGCATTAAAGCTTGGGGAATTGGATATTATTGAGGCAACACAACTGTGGCAATCCTGTGAAACTTTGTGCCAGAGCTGAAAGTGTTGACTGATACCAAATCCTCATGACTGATGAACTAGTCATCGGGGCTTTGGCTGAGGTGAGGGTGTTTCCTGTTTCCACAGGAGACATGTTGACCACCCTTGGTGCTGCCTCTCTCGCTTTTGAAATATGATTCAGTTGCTAATAGGCTTGTCATTTATAAAGAAATAATATGTAGCATATTCTGTTTTTTTCTTAAATGAAGCCGATGCATTACTTTCAAAATGCAGGGTTTGGGTTGTGTTATAACCCAGTAGTTTACAGTGTCCTTGTCAGAATTGTAGCCATACTCATAATTCATGACGAGGACTCCAATATGAAAAAATATAATGGATGAGATGGTGGCAAAGAACTTCAACAAATCCATTTGGTTTTTTACATGCTAGAGTGCATTATCATGATTATACCATGGGCACGAAAAAGGAAGATGTCAAGAGAAGCTTATGATTAAATTAGAATCAGAAGATCAAGTGTGAAGTTTTTGCGGTGTTTCTTAAGTTACTGCGGTTAAATCTGTTTCACTGATTAAGAACAAAATTTAGACCGTTTGAGTTGGAGCTGACACTGCTTAACCAACCAGAAGCAAGTATTTCCTGTACTAATATTTAACAGTAATTCTTCAAGTTTTTCATCAGTGCTGTCAGCAGAAAATGGATGGACTTGGACTTGATCTTGGATTAATGTAAAAGCCTCATTCAAGGAAATCTGTCAACAATCAAACTAATGACATAATTTGAGTGTAGTTGACTGAAAACGGTACATGTCATGCCGCATGTTTTGGTTGCACATGAATCCATGATATGCAGCAGTGATCACAATGTCCTGCAATCAATTCAAGACAAAAAAAAGGCATCAAAGAATAATCATATTTATCTAAAACCATTTACAGTAACTACTACTAAGGGATCCTGTACGGTAGTTTCCTGGTTTTCACCATGTTCACCCCAAATTACCTGCCACAGTTTCCTCCTACAGTCCTCCGACGACTGTTGTGCAAAAGTTGTATAAAAATTGTAGTATTAAAGTGATCGTTCAGCATCTGTAATGACACTGTAATGGACCATTGACATGCTCAGGGTGTGACTGTTGTGTGTCAGTGATACATAACCTCTTCCTTTCCATCATATCTTACTGACTTTTGCTCATAAAGATTGTTTGTTTTCCAGGTTGGGAAGGACACTGTACAAACCACAGAGGACCAGATCATGAAAAGGGACATGCCACCAGCTTTTATCAAGTAAGCGCAGAAGGATCTCTCTGCAGAACCTTTACCACCCTCTCAAATGTATTTGGATGACATGCTTCTCTCTCTGCAGTTTCTGGAACCCACTAGCCTCTCTTTGGCTCTCCTTCTCTCTTTATCTGTTGCAGTAATGGCTGGTTCTGCCCAAGCAAAGGTCAGACATGGCATGTTAAGTGCCTCAGAATCTTGCCCTGGTGTAACATAAATACTTTTTTTGCACACGGAGAAGTTCCTTTACCCTTTAGGAGAAGTGCCACAAACTCATACATGCCCTCATGTATAAAAGTCACTGACTGCTGCTGCTGCTGCTTCTTGTTCATCTTAAAACATAAAGCAAACACAAAAAAGCCTTCCTTTTGATATGGAAAAAGAGCCATGTACGTATTATATTTAATCAATGTATTTGTTTATCTGACTCACTCCACATCAGATAAATCATTAACCCGTGCCCAGCTGCTTTCTGTGTGTATCACATTCCTTTACCGATCATTATTACGAGACACTACAGTCGAGGGAGGGAGAGGCGGGACCCG